>JAFFST010010899.1:3414-15578 GCA_022414735.1 Noturus placidus
CCGCCAACCCCACGGTTAGTGGATTAGTGGACAACCCGCTCTACCAACTGAGCCACAGCCGCCCATAAATGTATTTGGAAATGTATTTGATAGTGTTGTCAGGTGCAGAGACGGCTGCAGTTGCATGTGAAATGCTTTGTGTTCAAAACTAGCAAACAATCCAAAACATGAGAGAAGCCCATAGTCACAAAACAGGCAGAGGGTCAGGTGATCAGCAAACAGAAAACACACTGAATAAGATCGAAAAAGAAAAATCAAAAACAAGAATCTCATACACAAAGATCAAAGCTTGACACAGCAGGTACAGGTAAGTATACACTGAGCAATAATTCATGTCAGTGGAGTGTTTGTGTGTGTGTGTGTGTGTGTGTGTGTGTGTGTGTGTGTAATTGAATCCAGGTGATTGCAATCTGTAGTCTGGCAAATGTGAATGTAACAGTATCTGCTTCTCAACTGGCATACTATCCATATTAAATAGTATCTAAGATGAGAATTACCATGCCCCAAATTGGCACAGTGTTTTAGTTGTCGGCACATTTGCCTTGCATCTAAAGGGTTGGGGGTTTGATTCCAGCCTCCAGCCTGTGAGTGTGGAGTTTGCATGTTCTCCCCGTGCCTCAGGGGTTTCCTCTGAGTACTCTGGTTTCCTCCCCAGTCCAAATACATGTTGTAGGCTGATTGGCATTTCCAAATTGTCTGTAGTATGTGCTTGTGTGTGTTTGTGCCCTGCGATGGGCTTTCCCATCCAGGGTGTCCCCTGCCTTGTGAACCGAGTTCCCTGTGATAGGCTACAGGCTCCCCATGACCCTGTGTACGTTAACTGGTGCAGAAAATGGATGGATGGATGGCTGTCCCAAATCATACTATGCTGAAATGAATATCCCAAAGATAGCTGGATGATATACTATTTCCATTAGATTTTCGAAATGTGGATCTGTGGACTCTTTTTCAGTCAATATTGCCCACAACTTCCTGTGCGAAGGAGGAGGAGTTTTGTGACTGTATGATTTGCCAAATTTAAGAATGTGTTTTAGAGTGGTAAAATGAAATGTGGAAAAATAATCAAGGGAATGATCATTTAAACTATATATTGTAAATTATGTAATAATTAATGAATGAGGAAAGCTGAAATGCAATGGTTTGTTTATGGTTACAGTGTTCTCTTCCAGGCAACATAGTTATATTGTATTACATGACATGTTAGTATGTCCCAGTACTTCCATAGTCAAGTCTTTTCTTCACAAAAAGAGTACATACTTTTAGTACATGGTATAAGTCTGCCAATTGGGATGCAGTGCGTGAGTGTGTAGGCTGAGTAGTGTAGTCCTAAGCAGACATGTTTGTAGGTCGCAAAGCAGTCTGGGAACTAGAGTTTGAGAACAAATGTACATCAATCATATTTTTGACTGAGCCAGATATATTACTGCCTGAATCCCCCCCCCCTCCACACACACACACAGGCACACACACACACACACACACACACACACACACACCTTACTTGTCCAACCTTAAGAGTCTTTATTTAATAAGCACTTCGTTATTAACAAATTGTCTTAGTTATTGAACCTGCAGTTTCTCTTATTAGAGTTTTTACACAGCTCTATGTTTGACAATTTCCATAATTTCACTGCAGATTTTAAAATGCAGTGTGTGTTTCATGCAGAATGCATGAAGCAGATGGTTCCAGGAGCAGTTTATGTGACGAGCTACACCCTTAGTATATTGAGCATTTATTTCAGAAATATTGCAAGTGCATTTTAAAGCCACATAAAGTTGTGATTTGTGGTGAGCTCTTTGATACACATATAACCCTACATGTGGAACAGTGCTGTATTTCCCAAAGTGATTGATGCAGGGATTCTGTTTAAATGATACTTGACTGATTTAATACAGTACAGTGTTGAGGTTTTGATTTGATGCATTGAATTTGCCTTCTGTTTCACACATATGCTGCAACACAAACAGTGGCTGTTTCTTGCACAAAATTGCAACAAACTTGATTTGATGTGGCTTAGCAGCATTCCACAATTTATATGAATCTTCTACAAAGGTATCTCTCGCACTTTGACATTTAACGACATGCATTTTCTTTTTCGGAGTCTAAATTTCCATGCACTCTGCATATCAAAATGGCCAACTCCTGTCAAGTCATACAGGGGTTGAAACAGACAGTGTGTGAAACAGACAGGAAGAATGTGACTCAAGCCAGACACTTTGCTCAACCTAATCAAACGCAGTTCAGTATCTATATGCGACCAGATCCGTTCCCTGTCCACACATGTTGACAATTCCTGGTGCAGAAACATTTACTACAAAGATTTTTGTGCTGCAATATGAATAATGTATATTGTACTCCAGTTTAAAACGCACACGATGCATCTGTCTTTCGGATGGATGGGAGCACCTCGGGATGGACATGGAATTAAAAGCATGAAGATTGAAAGAGGGCAATTGAATGTGGGCACATTAAAGTCAATTGTGTAATAAACAGGGCTTGGCAATATGATTATATTATATTGATGTCCTGATAGTTTAGGTCACAATGCACTGTTCTGAAATATTGCCATATTGTTATAGTGTTTTATAATTTGACTGTTATACATAAAGCTGATGATTTTATATTTAAAAAATAAGCTTGTAATAATTAATGTTCCAAATTAAATAAAGATTTAGTCAAAATAATTTGTTTATTTAGTCGAATCAAATTCAGTTTTCAAAGATTTTTTTTTAAAATGGCAGTTTGTCAACAAGCCTATATACAGTACATCATGATAGATATTATATATAAAATATATTATATTTATGTCAGTCTTTAACAGTAAATACTTCTTTATTAATACATCATTTTCAACAGTTTAAACATTTCAGTAGGAACTCACTTTATGAAGAGGATGTTTAGCCAGGAACCTCAACAACAAGGATGCTAATCAAATTGACTGATTTTTAGAGAGATGGTACATGTGTATGTGATTTAAGACCATTAAAATCGACAATAAGACAACTTTTAAAGCATCAAATGTGTCTTAACTAAGTACAAAACAAATTCTAACTTGAATATGAATAAAGCTCTCCACATGGAGTTCATGTCTATCCATGATTGAGGGGGAAACGTTCGGCATATTCAGAGGCACATCTGGCCCTTACCTCTTCGATTGTGTATTTCCTCCCCCTATCTCCTCACAGCAGTCCTGCTGCATGCCTAACCATGCCTCCTCAAGTGGCTAAATTAGAAATCTCACATGCTCTACATCTCGGGTTGTGGTGGGCTTTTATCTTAAGAGATCTGCATCCTTTTGAATAAGCAATGGTGGCCTTGTGGCCTTCAGCCCACCATCTCTCTCCCAAATATCCCCCTGTTTTCTACTCCCCACCCCTACTTCCACAGATTGACTAGCTTCTACACTTCAAGTCATCAGAGCTGTGCTGGTGTACAATGCCACCCTGGGGCTTAGCCACCATGTGATGGATGTATTTTCATGGCCATCGCCGTTATCTCAGCCAAACAGATTCCCAGCTCAATTCCCTATGCCCTCTCTGCCTCACTCCCTTCTGCCCCCCTCCTGCCCCAAGCAGTATCCGTCCCCTCATTCCCATTTTCCAAAGGTCACTCATTAATACTGGTGAGCATTAATGCTGACCCTGTAACCCACTGGCCTGAGAGCTTCAGTAGTGATATTGGAACACAGTAGGCCGTTCCGGGAAGGATGTGTGCTAGGGGCTCCGTGGCCAAGGTCAAGGACCAGGAGGGAGGGAGGGGGGATGGTACTCATGAGGGGGGGCTGGGTAGAAGTTGGTGGAGTGTATGTTTGGGGGGGGATCTCATCATTTCCACAGACACACTACAGCAAGGGGATCTCATCATTTCCACGGACACACTACAGCATGCACCCTGGGGATTGATTGCTTATGCAGCACATCTCCAAGTCAATCAATGAGCTGCATTTAATGATAGGAGCCATAGAAATCCATCAGTGAGTGACACTCCAATTTCAGCTCAGACCAGCAAATGAAGCTGCATTTAGGGTATCTGATATGACATCGGTTTGCTTTTTTTAGGGCCGACGGTTTAGAAAATTGTGGCATGAGTACCGCACTGAGAATGAAAGCCAGCATAGTTGTGAAACCATAAAGCCCACATAAGCTGTGAAGGAAATAAATCTAAGCTCACAATGGATAGAAAGATGCTACAATTACAGCAAGAAGCCATCAGACTTATTCTCTTTACTTAGCTTTCTTCTTTAAATAATAGAAATGGTTGCAGCAGTTCTGTTAGAATGACTGATGTTAACTGTGATTCTCAAATGTAATTACATTCAAAACAATGAATGTGGCATTAAATAAATCAATACATAAATAAAACAAGCCCAGAGCCTTGCACTTTGTTTGTTCAGAAATGTAATAATTTGGAATGATGGACATTTTTAAAAATATATATTTACTCTTGATAAAATAATAGTAGCAGTAATAGTACGCTGTTAGTAATTAGTAAAAAATAAACCTTACAGCCCAGATTCAGCTGAGGCCCAATCCAACAAAAGTGTAGTTTGTCACAATCCTTGAAAAAAGTGGGTGCTTATTGGGTGCTCCTCTGACTTTTTGAGCCCCAGGAGATGAAAGGAATTTCGCTTTTTTTCCCTCAAAGGAATGTGACTGCATTGAGATAATATACACAAAGTTGATAGTACATAGTGCAAAGTACTAGAGACTTTAACAAAGAAGAAATGCTCATATGAATCTCATAACACAATAACACACCAAAGGGCATGTGAAAGCCATACATCAACTGCAATCACTTGTTTTTATTAAACAATTACACAATATACAATACATAGCAGGCTGGAAAATTTTTCACACCATGCATGATCAGGGAGTCTGACCATAACTAGATTAAATCCAGCTGTCACATTAAAACATGGCTGCTTGTGTGCAATGACTGCAATACTAGTTGGCTTGAAACAGCATTTCATCTTACAGAAACATCTATCATTTACAATGTGTGGTCACAAATCTATGTGTAAAGCACTTTTACATCCTGTCATTTACAAGATATTTTATTAAAATGCTACTAAACCTCCTTAATATTTGAAAGCCCAGTTCTGTAGGCTAATTGTGCAAGGCATGAATAACATATTAAAGGGTCAATAGTTAGATTAAGATAAATGAACATGGTACAAAATGCTAAATTGAGTCTGTACTGATTATGCTCTTCAAATGGAATGACTAAAGAGAAAGACTGAGAAATGTTTTACTATGATGATCTAATCAAAAATGAAAATAGTTTGAGCCCTAATCTGTTTATCAAAGTAGTATTACAAATTATACTTGGGACATAAGGTGAACTAGAAGTTAAAGTGCACTAAAGTAGCAAATATGAAAGCTCTTTGATGCATATGAGTGATTCATTAAAAAAATTAAAGCAAACAGATGTATTTGTCTGATGGAACAGAGGGCTGTTTTTAACAATATACAACACAGTTGTGCACCCAGCCTGTGATCTTCTGATTGCAAAAGTGATAATAATTTTTATTCCCCTAATCTGGTAGTACTTCAATTAATATCCAAACTTAGATGGCACTGAAAGACAGCACAGGAACACCTGACCTACATCATCTGTTTAAAATATAACAGGGCTCTAAATAGTTCGGAATGATAGGAAATGTCAGATGTTTAACTCAAAAAAATTGTACTCAAAAAAATTGAGGAAACTAATTACCTCAAAAATTTTAAGTTGATAAATCAATTTCTTTAAGCCAAATACACTTAAATATAACAAAAATAATACTCAAACTTGTTATATTTAAGTGTATTTGGCTTAAGGAAATTGATTTATTAGTTTCCTCAATTTCTTTCAGTTAAATGAACTTATCCAGTTGTCCAGTGTAATAATAATAAAATCTGCTTTACAAATTATATAGTCTAAAATTTAATTTAGTTTTAAATGTGCCTACGCATTTTGCCATTTTAATACATTTAAAAAATTGGGCACAGAAAAATATTTCAATAAAAACAAATTCTTACCATTTTAATGAAAGAAATTCTTGCATTCTATTTTACAATTTTCAACACTTTAAGAAAATCCATTTTTTGCAAATTTATTTGTTTATTTATTTCTGCTAGTGCAGTTTTCTTCAGCTAAAGTTTTTTAAAAAGTATTATACAATATATTTTATGTTGTACTTTGTGGTGATCAGATCAATTGTTCCCAATTGACACATTGTTTTATTGAACAACTGCTTCCCTAACCTGCTAATTAAGTGTGAAGAAATATAAGATAATTGACTTGAATTCCATATAATTCCTTTGGAGATTCCACAATAATAATCAAAACCAGAACAGCAAATGGATTAAAGTCAAATCTCTATTCAAAAGAGAATGAGATTCTCAAGAACACTACTGGATTTTCAACACACAGCTTATATTCCATATCCAAGCATGGGTTACATTTACATTACATTTATTCACTTAATGTATACTTAGGTTCCTCACTTAGGGTTCCGCTGCTGATAAAGTTCAAAGGTGTAGAATATGCTTTCATAAATAGATTGCTATTGATTCGTTTCCTCAAGTGAAAATTATCTATTACTGGTTCCCTCTTTAAAAAAACACTTTCAAGTTCTTATGTTTTAATGCAAATCATTATTATAGTCAAAACTCTTGGTCTTGCTTGGTCTTGGTTCAGAGTTTTCTTATGTTCTCTGTCGTTTTTGTCTGAACCTGAAATCACTCTGACACTATGCCCTAATATATGATAAGACTTTGTTCCAGTTCCGGTTTCCAGTTCAAAATCTCTTCAAAATGCTTTTTTTCCTATCCTGGTTTCCTTTCCTGGATGTGATAGAAATTCAAAAACAATCTCATCTCTGGCTGTGGAGCATACCACAGAAAGTTTTGCCACTGCAAAGTCAGAAAGAAACCAGTTGTTCAACACCCAAACCATTCTAAACTGTTGAACTGTCAAAAACATCTTAGTAGTGCCTCTTTGAGTTTCCTACTAACTTATGCCATACTCATATTTTAACATCCACTGGCGCACTTGAACGGTACACTTGTGCATGGTCTGTCAGATTTTTGACTGCATGTGTTAGGTAAATTGTATCTATGACTATATATCCTAACACAGCTGAGCACCCCGACTCACCTTCTCCCATCCCAACCTGCTTCTGAACTCTATCTCTCCTGAGTTTGTGTCAAATCACTCAACAAATCACTCAACGTCATATGCACGGAGGATGAATAAACCACACAGATGAATTCCCTTATACTGTCATTTGCTTGGATTCAGATGACAGAAAATGACAGAAAATGTTGCTGAAATATTACTTTATATATTACAGATGGTGTTGGGGGTTTGATTCCCTTCTCCGCCCTGTGTGCCTGGACTTTGCAGTCCAAATCCCTCAGTCCAAAGACATGCGTTGCATGCTGATTGGCATCTCTAAATTGTCTGTAGTGTGTGAATAGGTGCGTGAGTGTGTGTGTGCGATTATGACCTGCAATGGGATGGCACTCTGTCCAGGGTGTCCCCCACCTGGTGCCCTGAGTCCCCCTGAGCTCCCCGCATTGATATACAGATGGGCAAAAACATTAAGGGGAAAAACAAAGTGTCTGAGCAAGGTGTTGGGCCACCATGAGCAACAAAAATAGCATTAATGTTCCTTGGTAAGTCTCTGTAACTCTGCTAGAATGAGTGCTGAATATTGTATTTCCATGCAAATTCAAATAGATTGAAATCTGATGATTATTAACACAATAGCATATGATTTACATCATGAGCCCTCTGACCCAGTATTGTAATCCTGGAAGAAACAGGATAGTAATGTTTCATCATGGGATAAAGAAAATCAGTCGGATTAACTTTGTATTGAGAAGAAGTGATGCTTCTTTGTTTAACATCAAAGGATATGTGTCTCTGATTTAACATATTTTGAGAAAATGGCGCAAAAAAGAAAGAAAAAAAAACAGGTAATTCAGCAAACTAAACAAATTTTCATGTATAATTTGAGGAATAACTAAAATAATTACACAAATGTTCAGCTGGAAAACATTTTTTTTCACATCAAGTGTCATTACAGATCTTTTAGCATTTCCCATGTTGCATTTAACATGAAAATTTAATGCCGGGTATGTTGTTTTGTTGTGTTGCATCTGTTCACTTATGCTAATCTAAAGTTATTAGGGAAAAATACTGCAAATGAATTCTCATTATTTAAGCCAACTTGGGAAACGAGCACGGTGCCTGGATCAGTGAATGTCATTTTAGTGGTTTGATGAATAAAATGTTCAGAGGAACATGGAGTGCTTAGTTTGAAGTAGTCTGAAAGCCTCTTGTACCTCTATTTACAACAAGTGCATTCATCTACTGTGGGCTTTTTATAATGAGTTCATCTCTTTCTTTGCTCATTCAGTATCATACTATGCCCTGGATAATACAGTCCCAATTGCTCTGGCTGAGGCCTATCTAGCTTTTTGCTTTGGTTCATTATTTGCCTCTGTTTAGAGAGAAACATGGAGAAGCTGGAGATCACAGAGAAAGCCCAGAATCTGCATTTATTTGCCATATTTCTTGGTCACTGAGAGAAAGAGAGCAAGCAATTATCACAAGGCTGTTCTGAAGTATCAACTTCACTTCAAAGAGGGGCTGAGAGCATGGCACCATAGCCAGATGTGGGGTTTGTATGTGTAAACACGAAAGGATGACAATACTTCTAATAGAGGCCTCCATCTCAAAATGTCCCCACCTTCAGTCTGCCTTTTATAAGACAAATAGCACTTCTCCTGTTAGACAACAACCCTCTGTCTGTGTGTGTGTGTGTGTGTGTGTGTGTGTGCACATGAAATAGTCTTAGGTAGATCTCATTCTCAACTTAACAGCATACATTTTGTAGACTCTTTCACAGCAGCAAGCAGTAATCACAAAAACAATGTAGTATATGCCAATGTAGCATGTTATACAAATTCAGTACAAATTACCATAATACTGAACTAAGTGGGTGATGTTTTGGAGGCATACATCCAAGTTTTATTCAGGGTTCTTAGTGGAAAGAGACATTTACAAATAGTACTGCAGTGTCATATTGTGGATGTTTGATGTAATTCTTACCTTTACATTTAGCTTTCATATTGATAAAAAACAATTAAGGCATGTTTAAAAAAAGGAGATGTTCACAATATGTCTTCCAAGACTAAATTATGATACATATAAAGGGCTCACCAATACTACAATAGAATTCAAATTAGATACTAAATAATGTCTCAATAATAAGCTAAATAATAAGCATTAAGCTTTAACATGTTTATCAAGAAAAGTAAGCTACATTTCAAAGTAATGAATCTCTTATGCTGAACAGATGTTGTAAACTGGTGACTGGAGGTTAAGTACTGAAGTCCTGGCTGCTCTTGAACATGACACCTTGAGGCTGTCCCTCCCAGCTGTGCTTGTTCATCGCTATGGAGACTTCAGCTCCAGAGGGATCATTGCCCACCAGATGCTCCCACAGGACCTTCGGGTAAATAAATTCCATCAGAGTCTTTACTGCCAACAGCACTTTCCTTTCCATGGGCAGGTCAAAGAGTGCAAGGTGAGCTTCATGTGTCCTTTGGCCAGTGATGAATTCAGTGCTGCAGGGATGAGAGGAAAGAGAGAGTCAAAAAGTGGCCTCTGCCACTGTGCTGGAGTCATGGTATCTTTCAACAGTGGGATGACAGTGAAGGACTTGGGTAAACATAAACCTGTCATGATCCACTAAAGTCTGACCTATATGTACATGTGAGTTGTCCACTCTAAGTGTTCCTTTTATGCTCTGGGTAGTGATTGAGCCAGCATTCAGTCACTCTGTATCACGTAGCACCTAATTTAGAGGCCACTGAGTAGCTGCAAAACTGCATCTCTATACATCTCCTCCCCATCATTTTCCTCTCTCACAACTAATATTGAGAAATATTTAGTTTAGTTTAGTTTTGTTTTTCAAATTGCTTTCAGTACTGAACTACTTGTTTGAGAGTAAGGGAGGCATAAATCCCAACATTGTTTGCTATTATCAATGGAAAGCCATTTTTGCATTTATTATCAAAACGGGTAAGATGAACAAAAACAGAGCAGTTTTTCACTGCCTGACACAGCTTCCACTGTGGGAGAAGAGGAACTACTTATCTTGTGTGCTCCAGAAGATAAAAGGAGAATATTCCTAGAGAAGATCAATAGTGGTTGTTCAGTCCTGACTTTCAGCACAGAGAGAAATGGCGGAGTCCCCAAAAGACACAGCCAACATATTGATTTTAATTTACTTTTAACTTAGTGATGGATATGGGACAAGCCGAGAGAACCATATTGGTTGAATAATTACCAACATTCATTAACTGGATGGTGACATGGGACACTCAATATCAATTTATTATAACAACTGATTTACAAATTCATTGCCAATTCAAAGAAATGCAATTCACTGTGTCTTTCATGATTGTTGTTACTCTCTTGTTCCTAACCTTTTACTACATTTTTACTAAATTATAAAATAACATTTTGTGAAAATGTACTTTTCAAAACAATTTAGTTATGGAATTTCTACTGATGGTTATCACAGTGTAGTTGTTTTAGAAAATTGTTTTTAACTCATGTATTATCTTTTTGAATGCAAGTTACACACTGAGACACTCAGCCACATGAAGTGTCTTGTAAAGTGGACTTAGAGATAGAGTTATGATCAATGTGTTTTGAAGATTATTTGGCAGACAGAATTAAATCATTAAACACGGCCAAAATTAACAATAATAAACAAGGCCAAAGGGTAATAACAAGAGCAACCAATATAAACACAGCACAGATCAAAACATGGCAAGGCAGTAAGATTTGTTTTAAAGGCTCTAAACTTTCATCAATCTTTCTAATGGCAAGATTTCACAATGACACTGTTTAAATACTCAAAAACAGGCAGTGAACAGGAAATAGATATTGTGACCTTAGTATTATAAGGTTCTATCTGGGTTAAGGATGAATTGGGAAATATAATATACTCATGATAACTTTTTAACACTTTAGTATTAAAGTTTTGTGTCACAAGCTTCATAATAACATCGTTACTGGACTGAAAAAAGTAGACAACATTCTGACTTTAAAATGAAAGCTGCAGTATTGAACTTATTGGATAAAAATTAACAAAAATTATTAAGTGCATAAATAATAAGTGCTCAAAACTGTAGTCACAATGGTAAGCTTATAATAATGATCCATAATTTGAGCTGTCAGGTCAGATTTTGTGGGAAATGGCAGTTTAACGTCATTCATCTTTGCATGGTTATGACACGTCAAACAGCAGAAAGAAGACAGGGCTACTATATTGAATGTGTGGGGGCTGAGGATGGTGTAGTATTTGTAGCTTGTTATTACAACAGTTGCTTAGAATGTAAACTTGTTATCTAGATGTCTGCTTTTAATCAGTTGGATAGTTCTAAACGGCAATCATCGTTGACATCTGGGGAATCACCTGTTGATAAAACCAAGAAACCTCAAGCTGCGGAGAGCATGCAGTCAAAAAAGAAAAGAGACAGAGCCCATGTTAAAATAAAAATAAATATCAGCATGACTTTTGAGAGGTAGAGACAACTCCAAGTTCGGAAGGGATTGAATACTGATGCAGAAATTATATATACAGTGGTGTGAAAAAGTGTTTGCCCCCTTCCTCATTTCCTGTTCCTTTGCATGTTTGTCACACTTAAGTGTTTCGGAACATCAAACCAATTTAAACAATAGTCAAGGACAACACAAGTAAACACAAAATGCAATTTGTAAATGAAGGTGTTTATTATTAAAGGTTATTAGGTAAAACTGTATTGTTAAAAAAAAAATAGGTAGTTCTGTAACATTGAAAAACATTTGATCAGTTTTACAGTATTTTCTTTGATAATGTATATCAATAGGGTTCGGGTGAAATCTGAATCTTTGTTGTAATGAGACACTTGTTAAGGCAAACTCAGGGGCTCCGCTGTTATTGTGAAATGTATATCAATTAGATGATGTGTATTTAGATTCACATGTACACAGTCATGTGAAAAAATAAGTACACCCCATGAAATTATTATTATTATTATTCAGATTCAGTATTCAGATTCGGTTTCGGTTGGGAGTCGCTCGTTCACGCGACTACCCTTTGTTTTGCTGATTAAAG
>JAFFST010010899.1:17133-30064 GCA_022414735.1 Noturus placidus
GTCCACACCTGAGTTCAATTTCTCTAGCCACACCCAGGCCTGATTATTGCCACACCTGTTCACAATCAAGGCATCACTTAAATAGGAGCTGCTTGACACAGTAAGGTCCACAAGAAGATCCTTAAAATCTAATTGATATACATTTCACAATAACAGCGGAGCCCTTGAGTTTGCCTTAACAAGTGTCTCATTACAACAAAGATTCAGATTTCACCCGAACCCTATTGATATACATTATCAAAGAAAATACTGTAAAACTGATCAAATGTTTTTCAATGTTACAGAACTACCTATTTTTTTTTTAACAATACAGTTTTACCTAATAACCTTTAATAATAAACACCTTCATTTACAAATTGCATTTTGTGTTTACTTGTGTTGTCCTTGACTATTGTTTAAATTGGTTTGATGTTCCGAAACACTTAAGTGTGACAAATATGCAAAGGAACAGGAAATGAGGAAGGGGGCAAACACTTTTTCACACCACTGTATAATGGGTAGTTAGATAACATTAGCTCACTTGTTCGCAAAGTAGGCCTATCACGTTTCATATGTTTTGTTTTTTGTTTGTTTTGCTGTAGTCAGTGTGGTAAATTGTACTTGTTTTCTGCTAGCTATGAGAGAGAGCCACTTACATTTACTCCAAGAAAACTGAATATGCCGCCACCTCCGTTGTCAAGTATTGGAGCTAATACACAAACCCATAGGAATACCCAAAACCATCAGATTCATCCTTTCAGAGGAGGAATGCAGGATGTAAAATAAATAAATAAATAAATAAAAAAGTCCTGCAGCTTTAATTAAACAGTTTTGAAGCAGTTAGTGGTGTATAAAGGAAATAGCACTGTGGCAGGTGGCTTATTATAAACATATCCATAGGTCCGTTGGTGATTGTGTGCTATTGACCACTAGGAATGCTATGTAAAGATATTTTGCAAATGCTAAAATGCTTTGCCATTATATTGCTGTATTAATAACCCAAAACATGTATTTCAGCACTTAAGATTAGAATTGCACATAACTGAGACACATCTCTGTTTTAGGCACACTCTGCTCTGCACACATACAGTATCTCACAAAAGTGAGTACACCCTTCACATTATTGTAAATATTGGATGATATCTTTTCATGTGACAACACTGAAGAAATGACACTTTAATACAATGTAAAGTAGTGAGTGTAAAGCTTGTGTAACAGTGTAAATTTTCTGTCCCCTCAAAATAACTCAACACAGCCATTAATGTCTAAACCGCAGGCAACAAAAGTGAGTATACCCCTAAGTGAAAATGTCCAAATTAAGCCCAATTAGCCATTTTCCCTCCCCGATGTCATATGACTTGTTAGTGTTACAAGGTCTCAGGTGTGAATGGAGAGCACGTGTGTTAAATTTGGTGTCATCGCTCTCACACTCCCTCATACTGGTCACTGGAAGTTCAACATGGTATCTCTTGCCAAAAAATTCTCTGAGGATCTGAAAAAAAAATGTGCTCTACATTAAGATTGCCAAGACCCTGACACTGAGCTGCAGCTGCACGGTGGCTAAGACCATAAATCGGTTTAACAGGACAGATTCCACTCAGAACAGGCCTCACCATGGTCAACCAAAGAAATTGAGTCCAAGTGCTCAGCGTCATATCCAGAGGTTGTCTTTGGGGAAATAGACATATGAGTGCTGCCAGCATTGCTGCAGAGGTTGAAGTGGTGGGGGTTCAGTCTGTCAGTCCTCAAACCATACGCCGTCCACTGCATCAAATTTGTCTGCATGGCTGTCTTTCCAGAAGGAAGCCTCTTCTAAAGATGATGCACAAGAAAATCTGCAAACAGTTTGCTGAAGACAAGCAGACTAAGGACATGGATTACTGGAACCATGTCCTGTGGTCTGATGAGACCAAGATAAATTTATTTGGTTCAGATGGTGTCAAGTGTGTGGCGGCAACCAGGTGAGTAGTACAAAGACAAGTGTGTCTTGCCTACAGTCAAGCATGGTAGTGGGAGTGTCATGGTCTGGGGCTGCATGAGTGCTGCCGGTACTGGGGAGTTACAGTTCTTTGAGGGAACCATGAATGCCAACATGTACTGTGACATACTGAAGAAGAGCATGATCCCAGCCCTTCAGAGACTGGGCCATAGGGCAGTATTCCAGCATGATAATGACCCCAAACACACCTCCAAGATGACCACTGCCTTGCTAAAGAAGCTGAGGGCGAAGGTGATGGACTAAAACCTATTGAGGATATGTGGGGTATCCTCAAACAGAAGCTGGAGGAGCACAAGGTCTCTAACATCCACCAGCTTAGTGATATCATCATGGAGGAGAGGAAGAGGACTCTAGTTTCAACCAATGAAGCGCTGGTGAACTTTATGCCCAAGAGGGTTAAGGCAGTGCTGAAAACTAATGGTGGCCACACAAAATATTGACACTTTGGGCCCAATTTGGACATTTTCACTTATAGGTGTACTCGCTTTTGTTGCCAGCGGTTTAGATATTAATGGCTGTGTGTTGAGTTAATTTGAGGGGACAGTAAATTTACACTGTTACACCAGCTGTACACTCACTACTTTACCTTGTAGCAAAGTGTCATTTCTTCAGTGTTGTCACATGAAAAGATTTAATCAAATATTTACAAAAATGTGAAGGGTGTACTCACTTTTGTGAGATACTGTACTTCTTGTAGTTCTGTCTGAATGCCGATGTCCACAATTTTGCTATTAATCCTTCACTATGTGTGTAACTAAACATTGAATGCGCAATCTGTGACTAAACCTAAAGTGAATAAATCAGGGTTATAAATACAAGTGGAAATCTTAATCAGATCTTCTGGATGCCTGCAGCAGCCTCCATCTGTTCAGTTCTTGCACATGTTTTCCAAAATAAATCATATAGCATAAAAATCCTCCAGTATTCACAATTCCCTGCTCAGAGGATAATTTTTTGCTTCTTTTGCATGCATTTGAGCAGGTGAGAAGTGGAGCAGTAACAGATGGTGTTTATGATGATAATCACCAACGGCCTCATCAGAATGCAGGCCTTATCAACATTGCTGCCATTCCCAAGGAGACAAAAAGACACAAACAAGACAATTCTGACTATATCTCATAAGAAACTGGATATCTCACTTCTTTTGTAATTCTATCATTTCAATAAATGTAAAAGTTGTCCAGGACAAGATGATATCTGCTGAAAACAGCTCTGTAAGAAATCTGGCAGAAAAAGGGAGAGTTTAGTAAAGTATTTAGAACTGTGAATGAGAAGATTTGCTATTATCAGAAAATGTCAAGTTTACACATGTAACTCTGTTCTCTGAGAAGGGAATGAGAAGTTGCACAAGAGTCATGCTGTGGGAAACACCCTGGAGTGTGACCTGTATCTAAAGCTTGTGTAACATCATGCCTACTTATAGCCCTGCCATGATCAGGTGACATGGCAATTAAGCACAGCGTGTGATATAAAAACGGTACCTGTGAACCGTGCCGTCAGCCTCTGTTCTCTGAATTGAAGACCCAATTCACAGGCATGCCCCAGTATAACAAAGCTACACAACATCTCAGTCCCTTCTCAGGGAACAGGGTTACATGCATCACACTAGGGGCATAGCCTGTTCAAAAGATCTGAGCCTGAGTGACACTGCAAGAGACTCAAGCCCAGGGTGGAATGTATATCTAGGCTGTAATATCAAATGAATGTGTGTGGTGTAGACCATCCCTCCACAGCACACACACTCCATAAGGGTACCCCTTTGGACAAAGCCTTCGAGGAGGCGACCTCCCTAGTAAAATGAGTCCTTATGCCAAGAGGTGTAGCTAAACCGTGCGTGTCACGTTTCCGTGACGAAGGAGAGATATGGCTGGACACAAGTGCAAAACCCGTCATCCAAAATAGGGTAATTCAAAAAACAGGCAAAGGGTCAGGCGATCAGCAAACATAGTAAATAGGGCTAGGCAGAATGCGAAGTCAAGGTCACAAGAAGCAGGGTCGATCATCCATGACATGAAGCGTGAAACATAGATGAGGATTCTAGACTGGTTAGCCGAGAAACCAGTCTAGAAAACGTGAACGTGGACAAAACAAAACGAGATACTAAACCTGAAAACGTGGGACTAACAATGACCAAGAAACTCAATCGTAAGGTTGTGAAAGTTAATTATACATATACGTAAACACAATGTTTTCTCAATGATTCACAAGGAATATTCCGCGCCATGTACTGCACTGCGCGCCGTATTTGTGCATGGCAAATCAGTGTCGTAAACGCTAATAGCTGAGAGAGATTCAGACACGTGACAGACATGGGAGGAGACATGACAGAAACATAAACACAGTCCACGTGCTGAAGCGTTAACAATGTCAATGTCGGGCATGCAGGTGCTTGTGCATTCGCGCTGTTGCACACTGCTTCAGTGGGGAATCATGACAGTGCGCCACATAAGTGAAAGACATTGCTTCCAATATCCAATTATAGATGCACTGTGTCGACACAGCATCACATATACTGTCACAGCCAAAGCAGACCAGCAGGTCCTCTGACTTAGGCTACTGGCCGGAGTGGTGGATGTAAGTACAGAGAGCTCTTAGAGCTACCTTTAGAGTCAGAAGCTTCTCTGAGGCTGACTCTACAGGCTCAAATGAGGAACCTGACAGACCTTCCAGAACCACAGACAGGTCCCAGGAATGTATGCATGGTCTTCAGATGGGCCTCAGCCACCTGACACCATGCATAAGTCTTTAATTTAGAGGATGTTGCCATGTATACCCTGATTGTAGAAAGAGCAAACCCTGCTGAGTAACATCCTTGTAAGAACTCCAGGGCTGTAGCTATTGCAAAGTTCACTGGGTCTAGCTGAGGTTCCTCATACCACGAGACAAAAAGTGGCCACTTAAGCACATACAAATTCCTTGTGGATGGTGTTTTAGCGTTCAACATGGTCTCTACAGCCTCAGTTGAGAGACCAGACTCTATGAGCTGGTACCCCTCAGGGGTCAGACCCACAGTTTCCATAGATCCGGCCGAGGGTGGTAAATCAGCCTTCTGGTTTGAGACAGTAAATCCCTGTGCATGGGAATCTCTCAAGGAGTATTGTCTAGCAGGGATATAGCAACCATATTTAGGCTGTCCAATAAGGCGTTACTACAAGCAAATGTAGTCCATCTTGGCGAACTCTTGCTAGAACTTGTGGGAGCAGAGCAATTGGGGGAAAAGCATACAGATGTGACCTCATGTGTGCACCATGGCGTCCATCCCCAATAGTGCAGGAGGAGTGAGGGCAAACCACAGCAGGCAGTGTGTTGTCTCTTCGAACACACTCCACTTTTGCTTGGCCGAACCTCCACCATATAGACTCCACCACTTGTGGATGGAGCCTCCAGTCCCCAGGCCTCAGCCCCTGCCTTGACAGGATGTCTGCCCCCACATTCTGGTTGCCCAGAATGGTTGCCCAGAATATACATTGCACTCAGTGACAAGAATTTTCCTTCTGCGCAGAGAAGAATTAGTTGTGCTGTACTGAACAGGGAGTGCTAAAGTAATCCTTCCTGGTGGTTGATATATGAGAACACCGATGTGTTGCTGCCAGATGGTCTTTCAGTGGCGTTAACTCTTCCACATTCTCTTGGAGGAAAAGCATCAGATTTCCATTGCTGTGACAGCTCGTTGACCAGAGAAGATTGAAAACTTGGGATGGCCTTGGCTAGGGGAGGAACAGTACGTTACGGAACAGTACGTTCCCTGATATGTCCCTCAGGACCACTCCTTTGTCTCCTTGGACTTCATGATCATTCTCAGATCAGGCCTATTAGCAGGCTGTGACTATGGCCACCCAGTCCCCCTGGCTCTCTGCAGGGGAGGCAGCTGCCACAGTCACCTTCTGTGTCTCCCTTGCATTAGTGCTGGCCCCGGCTCCACTCATGGATTCCTGGGCGAATCGACATTACAGGAAAGGAACTGGCTGAATGAAAATCCTGTCAGCGATGACTTTAACTGCGTTGCTGAAAAGGCCGGAAGGTTCAACAGGGGAATCCAGCAGGGAGACCTTATCTTTGTCCCCTATCCTTGAGAGGTTGAGCCATAGGTGCCTCTCCACTGCAGGCAATCTACCCATTGGACAGCCAGTATGATGGGCCATTTGATTGGTCACCCGGAGAGACAAATCCGTGGCGCGGCAAAGCTCTGCCTCAGACCTAATTCCCTCCATGATACTGAGCTCACTTGGTAGTCCTGTAAGTGAGACCCAATAATGCATAGGTCCTGCCCACCAATGACGAATTGGCCTTACATGGCTTGGAAGGTAAAGCCAGTCCACCTAAATTACCTGCCATCGTTGGAGAGAAGTAGCTTGCAAGTGCCTCCTCCACCTTCGGCATAGTCGTGCACAGTCCACAGTCATACTGTTCAGTCCCCACGATGGTTAAATAATCCAACATCATGGGGTTATAATTATGGCAAGTGTATGGTTTTCTCCAGAAGTGTGATATTTCATCATACACTTCTGGGGAAAAAAGGGAGATTTCTGTGGTATGAGGGACATTTCTTTTTACTGGGGAGGTAGCGCCTGTCCAGGCTGCTACGAGCCACTTCCTCTTCTTTGGACCAAGGAACTGCTTTAGTAATCACTTCAAGCAGCACTTGCTTGAGATCCCTTTTTTTGGTGTAATGGCACCCTCTTCTGGCTCCTCGGAGTCTGAGAGGGTGTTTTGGCTTTCCATAGCTGAAGGAGGAGTTGCGAGGCAAGCTCCAAAATCCGGTAGAGAGCCGGACCTGGAAGACAGAGCATGAGATAGAGCAGTGCTTGTCTCTGGCTCCTCTTCCAGATCCATACAAGATCCCTAGGACCTTCAGATCCACGAGGCTCTGAAACCCAACTCCCTTCTGCTAAGAAGAGAGTGAGCAACGAGTGGAGCTGCCTGTTTGTAACGCGTGACCCCTCAAGGGCTGCCTTGGCATGCTCGACTCCTAGACACTTCACACAGAAAGTGTGTCTATCCAACACCCCCCCCACCCACCCACCCTGATGAAACAGGAGCAAGGTGTGACACACTTCCAGAATTCTCTCTCACTCATACTTTTCTCTCTTTTTTAAAGGGACAGAAAAGTAAAGAGATTTTCTTTCTTTTTTTTAAAAAAAAGATAGATAGGAAATAAAGAGTCTTTTTGAGACCGGCATGCAGTCTTGCATAAGATAATAAGGCTAACGGCGTGGTTCACGTGAGACGTTTTTAATATCACACAAAGTGCTTAATTGCCATTTTACCTGATCACAGCAGGCCTATAAAAAGCATGATATTACACAAGCTTCAGATGCAGGACACACATAAAGGTGCTTCGTACAGGGTGAAGCTCATGCAACGTTGAGTTCCCTTTGAAAGACCGCCAATTCTAAATGCCTCCCACACACACGTTTTGTCCAACTGTAGTTGTATCTTAGCAAGGTGCTGACCATACACACGGGCAAGTCATGGAAACAGAACTATAAAAATATCAAAACCCACCAAGGTGTCAGTTGAAAAAGTGTGAGCTCCATCCAAGGAAAAAAAGTGTGATCTGCCCACATTCACAGTGTGATCACAGTCTCACATTGCCACCTGGCATCTAAGGACAGTGATTGGATTTCTCATTCCATAAGCACAAATAATGTGCTTATCAGTGGGTGAATGTCATTCACCCAAGAACAAAGTTTACATGTCTCACAATCAGTTATAGTTTATGAAAAAAAAAAATTTAAATAAAGTTACAGTATTATTTCTGCTCAGATATCTCAATTATTTTTTTGAGGACTGGTCATCTCATTACAGTATCTTTATGTCTATTTTTAAGTTTATTGCCAATGCATTTTAAATATCAGATTATTTAAGGCAAACTAACATGTGTGAACCCGTTAAACTCCTAGGAATAATTGGTCAGCCCAGACTTACATTCCCCACTATTATAAGCATATACAGTTCCTTTTGGTTTCACTGTAGTAGTAATAATTAGAGATGCAATGATGTATCGACCGATACCAATTATAAAGGCTATCTTTCCCACTATCAGTGGATAGTTTAAAAACATTAGATTATCAGGGCGATTAAATCCTGTCAATCAAAAGAGGGTGGGAAAACACATCAAATTCATGCTGCGTGTAAAGATGTCTATTGTGTGGAATGATGACAAAACTGTAAGGACAAAACACTTTGTAAGGACTGTAACCTCTGCACTGCTAAAATTTTACACCAGAACTGAGCAGCAGCAAAGGAATCTAACTAACAGGAGGTTTTTTACAATTCAGTCAATATTAATATGAATTAATAACATGCAATAAGTTAAGAAATCTTACTTTAATCTTCAGAATTTAGTTAATGGGTTAATGTTAATTTGAGTAAGGTGTTTTCTGTTTATGAGACCAGTTTCCGTGAAACAACTTGTTGAAATTGTGAAGGCATAAATGGCAGAACTATCAGTATCGGTTATCGGTATCAGCCGATATCACTCTGAATGATCTGAGAATTTTAGTATCGGTGCATCTCTAGTAATAATTGTAGCTTTTGCTCAAGAAAAATCTGCAACCTCAGAGGCATGAACTGCATACAGGAGATTTTCATAATATGAATGGTGCAACGAGAAAATAAGCATACTTAAGCATATGCATAACCTGACTTTAAGTTGCGTATGTGCAACTTTTCCTGAATAACATAACATTTGGACTTAAGTCATCAGAGCTGAATACAACCCATAGTAAGTAAATAAAAGTAGTTACTATATAATGTGCTTTATGAACAAGTAAGTATAAGGGATTAAATACATAGACACTGATAAATGTTTAAAAACAATTGTTTTTAAAACAAAATCTACCAATGATTGATTTGACAGTCACTGCCATGTTGCAGTGCTCTTTAATTTTGCAAAGCTATGCAGCATGACCTGTTTGTGTTCTTAGCATTATGAAAGCCTTACCAATAAAGCATGCAGTTTTTATGTGTGAGGACCTCCTGCACATCACAGTGGCACACTCATTTTTGCACCCCTGCTGCTTTTTGCTATTGGACACTTTGGGATTTAGAGCAGCAAACTTAATTTCCTTACACAGTTTGACAGCATAATATATTGATGAGCAAAGCTCTCTGCACAGTAGGAGTTGTGTAAAAGACTGTGCTACAGTTCAATTTCCCAAGCACACTTCTCTCACATTCTTACTTTTACCAAAAGGACTTAAGAGACAGGACGAATGCCCCAATTGAGGCTTTGACCATGTTGCTGCATGTGGATTATTTTTCAAATTCTTTAATGTAATGAGAAGTCATCAGTCATTTTAAATTACCTCTGTGCACACAAAGCATGTCACCTGTGTTCAAAACCACTTAAAGGAATAATTCAGTGAAGGCTTCTTATTGTATTACTTATTTATACGTTGTGGGTCTGTCGTGAATATTACAATAACTTCCACAGCAGTAAATGCCTTCCTGAAATAAATTATGAATTATGAATAAATCAGCATGTTGAGTTATTAGGTATGGCATTGTCAACATTGTCGATGCCAATTTATTCTCTTTCTTAATGATGCTAAAAGGTATGAATGAATAGATGGAGTTGAAATGTCATTACCATCATTGCTGATGAAGATGAAAGAAGGTTTCTAAAAATCTCTTTTTTTAAATGGAAAAATAGTTTGTTTTTTTTTTGTATAGATTTTGTTTTCCTATATGAACACACACACACACACACACACACACACACACACACACACACACACAGAGACACAAACACACACATTATATTTAAACAGTCAATAAAGCTGTGTTTTTAGTAAGTCAGGGAACCAGGAGGAAACCCACACAAACACATGGCACAAAAGCATGCCACATATCACACAAGCAGTATCAGGACTCTGGATCAAACATCAAGCCCTGAAGCTGTAAGACATATACTGTATTTAACAAGATGCATGTTGCCTTTGCTTCATTCCTTAATATTTTAGAACAATAAAAGGTTTTAAATCCTATG
The DNA here is from genome assembly GCA_022414735.1 of Noturus placidus. Classification (NCBI taxonomy): domain Eukaryota; kingdom Metazoa; phylum Chordata; class Actinopteri; order Siluriformes; family Ictaluridae; genus Noturus; species Noturus placidus. The sequence goes on from JAFFST010010899.1 coordinate 27,105, forward strand.
AGCTTTTGCTTTGTATTTATTCCAAAGTGTTTTTAAACAGAAATGCTGTAGTTCAATTCTGTGTAACTGAAATAAATATTAGATGAACTAGAAAAGGGTCTTTAGTCCCTCTTGTGAGTTCTTGTGAGCAGGCTAGTTGCATGATCAACTTACACCATACAGCGCTGATTTTCACAACATTATTGCAAAGTTAAGATTATCTTAACTGGGAGATCTTTGTGCTGCGATGCCTTTGGAAATCCCAACCCAGTTAACGTGCTGGGCCAAGTTTATAACAGATGTAGGTACTGAGGTATAATAGCTTTTGGAATTAAGTCACCAAACATTGAATATGGCCCAATGTATGCAAATAACTAGACCAGTCAGATGAATGAACTATAAAATAATGTAGATACGCAATGCAATAGAATTCATCAGCTAAGTAAGGACTAACACATTCCAGACTTGCTGTTGTTTGAAAATATTGCACACCAGGGGGAGTGTTATGGCACTTGTGCCAGTAAAGCCAAACTACCCCAACAACAAACATCAGAACAACAAGAAAAATGCAGCTTGTCATCTTACCAAGAAACTGGCCAGCATAGCAACTGCAACTCTTTTCATAAATGTTAAATAAATGTCTTCTAACAAAAAACATCACCATGTCAGTGATTATAGGATTTACTTTGTTAATCAACACATTTTACAAAATCATTTTCTTATTATGATGATGATGATGATTATAATAAGTGCATTAATATTAATCTACCACTCATGTTAAAGCCAGAACTATCCGTGTTATTATACAAAAAATAATGCATACCTTCTCACCCATCTGATTTGAGCATTCAACCACACTGTGGCAACAATCAGCATTAACAAATTGCTGAAATGTGGATGGAGAATTTTTTAATCCAAAAGCTATCATGGTATAGTTTTGAAAGTTGTTTGGATTTACAGTTTCAGTCATATCAGATGCTTGTATTGGGAGAGCAGATGGTAAATTGGCAGGGGCATCAAATTTAGTTGGGATGCTAGGAACATGTCCCAACCAATATCCAGCAACTACTGAATTGTCCTTAGCAATAATTTTGATTAAACAAATTAAATATATTTATCTACAACTAGTAAACTTTAAAAAATAATTTAACCTTTTTTTAACCTGGATAATTCTCACTGAGATTAAGAATCTCTTTTACAAGAGCGTCATGGCCAAGAAAGGCATTAGCACATAGTACACAAACGGTTAACAGATCTTGTTCTCTACTACGAGTCCTGCTTCCCCAACCCACGTTGCTAATAGGATTGGCTTTGCCATTTCTTGTTAACGTGTGAGAGGCGGTAGCAACATCCGGTTGTATAAAGCATCAAAGCTCTGTCAACTAGACGCACATCATGCAGGCTACTGGAATGTGAGGAAGACATAATCCTTATAACAATAGTTCTGTTCTTTTTTTAAAAAACAAAATTAGTGCAATACTATGTTTTGGCAGGTGTTGTGGCACGTATAATAAAAAACTAATGCATTTTGGGCTCCTGTCTACATCGCTTTTGTGTGGAATATTGAGCCATAATATTGTCAAGTGATACACTACATTTCTACTGATGAAAAACAAAAACAGTTTCAAAGTACTATTAACTGGAAGAAATAATCAGATGAGTTCCTTTGGTGTATGTTGATATATACACTCCATGGAAATGGTTGGCTTGTTTGACATATTTGGACAAGCAAACATTTGGTCATCTTTGAAACAATGCCTATAAATCAGCCTTTTAAATAATTTATTCAACAGAAATATCAATATATGTGATATTCCTCTGTGGAAAAAGTAAGTACACCCTTGGCCTCAGGAGCTAGTATTACCCTCTTTAGCAGAAATAACTTCTTGTATCCATTGTGCATAATTGTCCACCAGTCTCTGACATCAGCTTGCTGGAATTTTGGGCTATTCTCCCATGCAATCTTCATTCAGTTGCAAGATGTTTGAGGATTTTCTTGCATGTACTGCCCATTTCAAATCCCCCCACAATATTTAAATAAGATTGAAATACAGGCTTTGACTAGGCCATTCCATAACCCTCCATTTCTTCTTTTTGAGGGTTCTTCTTCTTTTGGACAGCTAGCCTAACACTCTTTGATTTCATGCAGAATTAATAGTTGAATCAATGAATGCAAGCTGTAAAATCCCTGAGGCAGTGAAGCAACAGCAAAACAATAACATTTCCACTACTGTGCCTCACAGTTGGTATGAGGTGCTTCTCCTGAAAAGCTGTCTTTGGTCAGCACCAAACATGTCAGCTGTTACAGTAGCCAAACAATTCTACCTTTTATTTGTCTGTCAAGAGCACATTATTCCAAAAGGCCTGTTCTTTACCTATATGCTCATTGGCAAACTGTAGTCTTGCAAAGGCTTTTTCCTGGCATGCCTCCTATGCAGGTGAAATTTGAATTTGTGCAATCTCTTTCTGATTGTAGAAGCATGCACATTGACACCAACAGCTGCAAGATTTAGTATCAAATCCTCAGATTAAATTTTGGGGTTCTTGGGGACTTCTTTGTGCATCAGATGGTCTGCTCTTGGGTTGAATTTTCTGGAACATCCAGTTCTGGACAAATTGGCAGTCATTTGAAATGATTTCAAAACCACTTGTAGATGGTTTTCCTTACAGTGGAATTATTTATTTCAGTAATTTGAAGATCTTTCTAAATCCTTCGCCAGAGTCATAGGCATCCACAACCTGTTTTCTAGAGGCCTTATAGAACTTTTTAGATCTTGACATGATCACACCACACACCTCAATAGCAATGGGAACATCAGACACTAGATATGAGAGGGCTATAAATAAGACAGGTTCCACCTGCACTCTATAAGCAGTTTCTAATCACCCATTTACATTTACATTTATTCACTTAGCAGACACTTTTATCCAAAGCAACTTACAAATGAGAGATACAAGCAAAGTGATATCAAGCAGAGAAC
>JAFFST010010903.1:4105-18117 GCA_022414735.1 Noturus placidus
ACAAATTGCATTTTGTGTTTACTTGTGTTGTCCTTGACTATTGTTTAAATTGGTTTGATGTTCCGAAACACTGAAGTGTGACAAACATGCAAAGGAACAGGAAATGAGGAAGGGGGCAAACACTTTCACACCACTGTAATAATGGACAGGAATAGAACAAGTGGGTTAGGTTGCAGGGAGAGGAATAACATTTATCACATCTTTCAATGACAGTGGGATAAATCTGTGACAGATGTGTTTTGGAGAAATGAATCCTGTGCAATACCTTTAACTGTATCAAAGAGAGAAGAGCACAAAGTGAGCTTGTGTGGATCTTGTTAAGGGCAACGTCCCACCAGGCTTCATGTAGGATCAACCCCAATTCGCCCTCCCAAGCAACCTTGATTTTAGTGATGGGTGAGCTATTGTAGGATAAAAATTTATTATAAATTCTTGAAATAAGAGCTTTCTGAAGAGGGTCAGAAGAGAGAAAAGCATCCCATAGTCGATTTGAGGGTGAGGAGGGAAAGTAGGAAATGATTTTGCGCAGTGTCTAACTTGAAAATCGCGAAAAAGATGGGATGGTTGAAGCTGAAATTAACTCGACAGATCTGCAAAGCTATGAAAAGCACCATCCCTATAGAGATCGTTGAAGGTTTTGAGACCTTTGTCATGCCAGATATCAAATGTGGGGGCAGATAGTGCAGGATGGAATGAGTGATTTTTCAGTAACGGAGCTAAGGTAGACGCGGCAACAAATTTAAAATTCTTCCTGAACTGGTAGAAGATTTTTAGAGTTGAACTAACCACTGGGTTATCTGCCCCAATTCGCCCTCCCAAGCAACCTTGATTTTAGTGATAGGCGAGCTATTGTAGGATAAAAATTTATTATAAATTCTTGAAATAAGAGCTTTCTGAAGAGGGTCAGAAGAGAGAAAAGCATCCCATAGTCGATTTGAGGGTGAGGAGGGAAAGTAGGAAATGATTTTGCGCAGTGTCTAACTTGAAAATCGCGAAAAAGATGGGATGGTTGAAGCTGAAATTAACTCGACAGATCTGCAAAGCTATGAAAAGCACCATCCCTATAGAGATCGTTGAAGGTTTTGAGACCTTTGTCATGCCAGATATCAAATGTGGGGGCAGATAGTGCAGGATGGAATGAGTGACTTTTCAGTAGCGGAGCTAAGGTAGACGCGGAAACAAATTTAAAATTCTTCCTGAACTGGTACAAGATTTTTAGAGTTGAACTAACCACTGGGTTATCTGTAAAGCCAGAGAAGTTAGTAGTAAATGATGAGGTAAGCAAAGCCATTGAAGAGGACAAGCCACATGAATGTACCTCTAACATACACCATGGGGAATGCACTGGTCTCGACCAAAATAAGATTTTATGAATGTGTGATGCCCAGTAATACAGCTGGCAATTTGTGAGAGAAATGCCAGCATTGAGTTTTAGATCTCTGAAGCATTGGCTGACTTATTCTGGGTGCCTTTCCACACCATAAAAAGCTAGAAATGTTCTGATCAATAGTCTTTTTTTTTTTTTGATGAGAATAGAGACAGACATTGGACTAAAAAGAGGAACTTAGGCAGGATATTCATTTTTACCATGTTAATTCTTCCAATAAGCACGAGAGGTAAAGACCTCCATTGCTGAAGGTCAGTTTTGATTGTAGACATTAACGGGGAGAGGTTAGCAGAGAAAAGTGAAGTTAGAGTTCTGGTTATATTGATTCTTAAGTACTTAAAGCCAGAGGCGCTCAGTCTGAAGGGGATATCAAGTTGATTTAGTTGTGATGCTAAAGTATTAACTGGATAGCACTCACTCTTGGAAACTTTATAACCTGAGAAAGAACCAAATCTCTGGAGAAAAGAAGAATTCCTGGTAAAGAACGACTTGGGCTAGAAACATACAGTAATAAATCATGTGCATAAAGAGATAGTTTAAATTCCTTTCCCACACGTGATATCGCAGTGAAAGAGGGGGAGGACCTCAGATAGATTGACAAGGGCTCTATAGCTAATACAAAAAGTAAAGGAAACAAGGGACAACCCTGCCGAGTGCCACGGGTTAAGTAAAATAAGTTGATTGTATACCATTGGTGGAGATACTAGCTTGCGGGGATGTGTACAGAAGGCATATCCAAGCAATAAATGAATCACCCAATCCAAATTTATGTAATACAGTAAGCAGGTAGTCCCATTCAACCCTGTCGGACAGTTTTTCAGCATTTTTTTAGCGTCGATTGAGATCACTTTTGTAGCAGAGGGATTGGAGTAGATAATGTTTAAAACGGTGCAGACATAGCTGATGCCCCTTTATAAATCCAGTTTGTTCTTCTGAAACTATGATCGGAATAATTCTTTCCAAGCGACTAGCCAAAGCCATAAGCAAGAATCTTAGCATCCACATTTATCAAGGAAAGGGATCTATAAGAGCTGCAGAGATTCGGATCTTTGTCTTTTTTTAAAGCAGATTTATAGAAGCTTGTTGTAAATTAGGAGGAAGAGAGCCATCCTGCAGAGATGTTCTATACAGAATGCAATAAAGGGGACAGTTTAGATGTAAATCTTTTGAAAAATTCTACTTGGAGTCCATCAGGGCCAGGAGCTTTATTGTTTTGCATGCTATTTATGGCTGGGTTGATTTCCTGTAAGGTTAATGGTGAATTAAGATCTTTAGCAAAATTCGGGTTATGGTAGGGAAATTGAGACTGCTTAAAAAGCATTCATTTCAGAAGTCCCAGAAGGAAATTCAGCCATATACAGAGAGGAATAGAATGAGCAAAACAGAGAATTAAATGGTATTAGGATCTGTATGGAGTATGCCAGATGAATCTTTTATTTGAGGGATCATGTGCGAGGTTGCCTGGTGATGCAGTTGGTGGGCCAAGAGTCGGCTCGCCTTGTTGCCATGTTAATAATATGGAGTGTGTGAACGTAGAAGGTGCTCTGCATCAACAGTTGTAATGAGGTCAAATTCAGTCTGTAAGTTAACACGATCTTTAAGTAAGGCAGAAGACAGGCCAATGACCAATTGTCAATCTATTTCCACAATTTTAGTCGATAGCTCTTGAAATTTGGCTGTACGCGTTTTGTTTAAATGTGCGGAGTAGGAAATAATTTGGCCCCATAAGTACGCTTTTAGTGATTCCCCCAGCAGAGAACAAGAAATAGCTTCAACCTCATTCTGATTGATTTCAATAAAGTCATTAATCGAAGCTGCAATAAATGTATTAAATTTGTTGTCTGACAAAAGCAGAGCATTAAACCTCCACGGTGTTGAATATAGTGGTTGGGGGAAAGGTGAATTTCCAAAGAAAGGGGCGCATGATCAGAAATCACAATAGGATGAGATTTAACCATTGACACTTTGGAAATAAGTTTGGCGTCAATGAAAAAAATATCAATTCTAGAGAAGGACTTATGCACCTGTGAAAAAGAATATTCCTTGATCCTGGGATTATAGAATCTCCAAGGATCACTGCAACCATTCTTGGCCATGAAATCAGAAAGCATACTTGACATTAGTGAGGGTGTCATGGTCATGGAAGTAGAGCAGTCCAACCTAGAATCAACAACATAATTATTTTCTCCTCCAAATATAAAGAGAGGATTATGTAATAAAGGGAGGCGCTCAAAAAGCTTATTCATGAACTGTGGGTAATCAAAATTTGAGGCGTAAATATTAAATAATAATAAAGGGACATGCAACAATGTATCTGAAATTATTAAGTATCTGCCATTTTCATCTGATATTACTTTATAAGATGAAAAATGAATTGACTTACCAATTAAAATGGCAACCCCCCTGGCCTTAGAGTTGAAATTAGAGTGAAACACCTCAGCAATCGATGGACATTTAAGCCTAACCTGGTCTGTGCGCATATGAGTTTCTTATAGAAACACTATGTCCATATTGAGCCCTTTCAGGTGAGCAAATACCCTAGATATTTTATAGGGCTCCCCATACCTTTAAGCTCACAAAGTTCACAAGTGAACCAGAATATCCAGTATTAATGGCCATTTATTAAGTGCTTATGGCAGGAAGAAAATGAAAACGAAGCAATGCCTCTGAGGGAAGGAAAAGGGGAGAAAACAAAAATACAAAACACTCGCACACTCCAAAAAAACACTTGACAGGCCAAACTGGCAAGACAGTGAACAGTCCCACTCCCTCGCCCTCTCACCATAGCACTTACATCGTCCCCATACCCAAACGATGGAGAACCCAGTGCAAACACCACAAGGAGTCAAATGCCTAACTGAAAAGCTAATAGCTGTTGACCCAATAGTAATAGTAATAGACCCAATAGTACCCAACCAAGGTCGGGCTCCTGCAAACTAAATGATAAAGAGCAAGGCACGCAAACATATTCACTGCAACATCTTGTGTTGTAGAGTTAATAGTCATCCAAATTAATTCTGGAGACATAATCAGCCTGTTACGTTAACAGTTTTCTTACTTGATCAGTGTCTTAATGAAGGCTCTGGCATCCTCTGAGGATTTAAACTCGCTCTCGGTGCAGTCATGTGTAACGCAGAGGTGTGCCGAATAAAACAGGCTAAACGGGCTGTCTTCGCGGTATGATCGGAAAAGATAGAGACAACCATGTCACCAACCTTCATCCGTTGTTGGGCTCTGGCCTGCCACAGGATGTTCACACAGTCCGTATGATAATGGAGTCAGGCTATTATGTGCTCCCCAAGTTTGGGCTTCGGCTGTAGGGTGCGATGAGCGCGGTCCAGAAGGGGCTCTTTGTCCAGCTTAAAGGCTTCTTTAAGCAAAGTGGAAACAGCTGCCAGTGTGGAAGAGCTGGTCGAGTCTTCAGGGACACCCACGATCTGTAGATTGTTGTGCTGCAACCTAGCCTCAAGATCCTCGCATTTATTTTCCACTCTCCTCAACTCAACAGAAAGGTGCTCCACTTTTTCCTGTAGCGTAGCGATGTCATCACAGCAGTTTGAGAGTGATGTTTCCATTTCCCCCACGGTATTACTCAAGGTGCTTACATCTGACTGGATATTCATAATACTGACTGTCAATTCCGACTTTATGGTCTGTAGCTCTTCCTTGATAGAGGACAAGTTTTCGCCCAAGGTCGCCTGGAGCTCAGTTTTGAAAATAGCCGCCATTTCGTTTCGGAGTGAAGAGAGGAGCTCCTCCTTGAAATCGGGAGGGACAGTGAGCATAACAACTCCTTCGCAGGGGGAGGAGGGATCACTACTGTCACGTTGGGTTGAATGAGGCGGAAACAGGCGCAGACTGGCTTTACACTGATTTATTAAATGAAACTTTAGAGCAACACAAAATAATACAAATACCAGCACGAGACTCAGAAAAAGGGCTAGTAACAAAAATACTTCAGCTAGAAAACATGAAAACAAAACCTGCTTCTCAGGCACATAAACATGGAACAAAAACGGACCTCTTAGGTAAACTTCAAAACAGGGAAACAGGAGTCTATGAGACACGCATATACACACACAACGAAAGACCAAAACTATGTGCTCTACTAGCACTATATATACAACCCCGTGTTCATTAACCCAAACAAGGCTCAGGTGCCAGAATCCATGTGACCTGCAGTGGCTGCTGGGAAATGTAGTCGACCGGCACACTGAGGATGGTTACTGCTGGTGTTCGGCCACCAGAGGGCGCCGGCACCAGCCAAGGTGCGTTGCCATACCTGGCCAACAGGGGGAATCATGACAACTACGAGATGAGGATGAAGCGTGTGGATACGAAACGCCCCCGCCTTTAGATTTTGCTGGCATTTTGGACATCAAAAAGAGAAGGTTAAAGTGTTGGATACGACTTTAACCAAAAGCACTCAACAAAAACAGTGCCTATAAAATAATATTAAAGGTTGTTGAAAAAAATGTTGATTCTGTATTGATATATTTTGTTGTACTCTGAAAAGTGTATGAGAATCAATAAAAATTGTTATGGAAAAAAAGGTTGTTGAAGGAGCCTCGAAAGTTGCGTCTTGTCGAAATGTCTGAATTATTGTTGCAACAGTATATCTGCTAAGGTTGGGCTGAACTCTTTGTCTAGCCTCTCACAATGACAACCTATGGTTTATAACATGTTCAATCTCATCTGATAAATTTGGTAATAGTTTTCTTTTCCACTTCAGGTCTACCTTGTCCTCTCCCTACTTTTCTTCCTCCACAGGCTTCCTCTTTCATCCTCCCTCTCCCTCTTTCTCTTACTGCAAGTTCTGCAATGTTGAAAAAAAAAGTTAACATTGATGGTCAACAGAAAGCTTACATATGACTTATATAAAGTTTGAATGATCTGGCTCAGTATCAGCTGATCATGATGACAAGAAAGAAATCGGTAATCGGTATCAGCTGCAAAAATCCTGATTGACCGGCTCACCTGTTGTCTTTTTACAGTGCTTATGCCTGATTGTTGAGTTTACAATTAATCACCTAAGTATCTGTACACCTGAAGGCCATGTTTGAACAGTTGGTTAATAGGTGTGGTATATCGGAAAGCAGTGGTAGATTTCTGTATCTAATGTAGAGAAGTGTGTTTAGTGTTTTGCAAAACAATGTGTCTGTGATGCTGACAATGTGCTTATAGTTGTGTAGATCTGGACTGATGACTTTAAACTTTTCACAGATGGGTTTACAGCCCCATTTTTGTGAATGTAAGTGCAGAACATAGTGTTGTGGTGTTGGAGTGTGAGGTTTTGTCAATACAATCAGTATTAATATTATTTACCGTACTTCCGGACTATAGAGCGCACCTGAATATAAGCCACACCCACTAAATTTAAAAAGAATTTTTTTACATATATAGGCCGCACCTGCCTATAAGCCGCAGATGTCCAGGGTGTAACACGAGATATTTACACAGAAAGATGTTACACAAAGATTCTTTTTAACTTTTAAATGATTTATTCCAAACAGTGCCGGTAACACGGCTGATTAAAACAATAAAAAAAATACAGTTGCCTATCAGGAATAGTCATTGATCTATCTTCATCTTCCTCCTGCGCATTAAAACCACTAAAGACGTCTTCTTCCGTGTCGGAATTGAACAGTTTCAGAATTACTTCATCACACTTCCTCAGTCTCTTTTTTGTTGTCGCTCTCAATGTCACTTACGTCTCGAGGCAAATTTGCCCTTGAGCTCGTGCTGTCCTTTTCAGCAGTGCAACCTTTTGAAACCTATTGGTGATAGTAGATTTTTTGACACTGCTCCACGCTGTTAGGATCCACTGGCAGACTTTAGCAAAAGTTGCTCTTCGCATGCGGCCAGTTTTGGTAAACTTGAAAACACCTTTAACTTGAAAGCTGCATCATACGCTTTTGTTCGTGTGTTTTCCATGATGAGGGTGTGTTCATGAAGTGCAAAATGACTGATCTGAAGAATTTAGTGTGAGTGCGTTTGATATAATTCGAACAGTTTCATTGGTCCACTGTGACCTGTTTGGTAATTTCATTGGTCCGATGAGACAAGACTAAATGTTTTGGCGGCATGAAGCTCGTTAGCACGTAAAAATCCATAAATTAGCCGCATCCTTGTTTAAGCCGCAGTGTTCAAAGCTCGTGAAAAAGTAGCGGCTTATACACTGGAAAATACAGTATTTAAAGATTTTAATAGTTTATTCATTCATCTTTAGTAACCCTGTTATGCTGGTCAGGATCACAGTGAAGAATTCACCATGTATGGGATGTCAGCAAAATTTTAATGTTGGACATTTCTTTCCGCAGGTAAAGGAAACACAGGGCTTCTACTCTGTCAGACTCCTTACTATCCCATTGTCTATCAGAAATTTGCTGTCTCTATAATAATGCTATCTCTCAAGTATACGAGAAGCATGCTCCTGTTGAAACTAGACTGGTTCCATCCACTCACATCTCACCCTAGTTCACACCTGAACTTTGAGAGATAGAAGCTAAAGGTTGTCACTTGGAAATACTATGCAAGAAAACTGGACTTACTGTACACTCTCTGGCCTTTACAGAAGCTCACTAGTTCTCCACAGCATGCTATCTCTGCCTCTGAGAAGCTTGTGAATAGTTTTTCCCAACTTTTTTTCAGACAAACTGAAGTCAATCACTGAATCTATTGCCAAATATACCCCTCATACAGGCCCCCGCATGTTGGGTTTATTATAGCTCAATCAAAATACTCTTTCTCTGATTTCACTTCCAATATACCTTCTGCTATACAGTAAGTGATCTGATTAGGAATTCCAACTAAAAACTGCTACGGTGACTCCCATTCTTAAGAAATCTGACCTTGATCATCAAAATATGAACAAATACAGGCCAACCTCAAACTTACTATTTTAAGTAAAATTTTGTAAGAAGTAGTTTCCACACAATTAAGGTCTTTTTTTTTTTAGATGCAAATGGTCTCTTTGGACCTTTCGAGTCTGGATTTTGTCCATGTCTCAACACTGAAACAGTTCTTCTTCATGTGGTTAATGACCTTTGCCTGTCCATTGATTCTGGGTTAATAAACATTTTAATTCTCCTCAATCTAAGCTCTGCATTTGACACTGTCTGCCATGATATACTTATCTCTCATCTTTCTGGAATCGGCATGACTGGTCCAGCTTTTACCTGGCTCACCTCCTACCTCAATGACAGAAATTATTATGTCACTATTGAAGGGTTCAAATCCACTACTGCTCTTTGACACAGGTTGTTCCTCAAGCCTCCATTCTTGGGCCACTATTGTTTGTCATTTATATATATCCATTTGGTGACATAATGTGCATGCATGGACTTCAGTTTCATTGTTATGCTGATGACATCCAAATTTACCTTACCATAAGCCATATTTTTTCTGATTCACTCACTGAATTTATTAGGGACATCAAACACTGGATGTCCTTGAATGTTTAAAACTGAATGATAATAAAACTGAAATATTGTTTATTGGTTCAATTACTTCAGTGAGTGTATGGAGATGTCATTTGATATTGATGGGGTTCCTGTTCAATCTTTTCCTCTGCCAATAATGTTGGTATTTTATGTTACACAACTTTCTCTTTTGATTCCCATATCAACTCTATAGTTAAAAACTCTTTTCACCACCTTCGTAATATTGCGTGTCTTTGATCTTCTCTCACTCTGATGCTGAAATCTTAGTTCATGCCCTAATCAGTTCAAGTCTGGATTATTATAATGTAAAAATAAATTTCAAGAATTCAGCTGCAGGGGTTCTCATCTCCACCAGACACTCTTTTCATATCAGTCGTCTTCTGCAAGATCTCCACTGGCTTTGTGTGGCATCAGAAAATCATTTTAAGATTCTGCTTCTAACATTCAAAGCACTAAATGGTCTTGCCATTCCCAACTTGTCTGACTTACTTCATCCATATTGCCCTTCCCTTAGATCATCAGAATGTGGCCTTTTGTTCATTCCTTGATTTTGGCTCTCCACTGTGGGTAGAAAGCCATTTTGTGTCACTGCTCCAAGACTGTGGACCTCACTACTTCGTACTCTCCGTAACATCACTACTCTGCCTAGTTTCAAGACCAAGATAAAGTAATATCTGTTTTAATTGTATTTTCAATTATTTATTTTTTTTTACATTTGTGTTTATGTTTTTGTATGTATCTTATTTACCTGATATATACTATGTAAAGTGACCTTGGGCTATGGAACGGCACTATAAATATATATATATATATATATATGTGTGTGTGTGTGTGTGTGTGTGTGTGTGTGTGTGTGTGAATAAAACTTCTTCTTCAATGTGTTTTTACTGGTAATGTTTACATCTGAGCAAGGTCTACTTTTGTAAGTACAACACAAGCCTCCTTTCCCTTCTGACAAAGTATTATTAATGACCAGGTTTTAAGGTGAAAGGTTTAAGAGTGATAGCATAAAATGGGGCATTTATTTTTCATAAGTGTGTGTGTATATGTGGGTCAAAATTTGAAGAGTGACTGTGTGTCCCTGCACTTATAGTCAATGCTTTTATCCTGTAGATTACTGTTGTGTATATTTGTAAGGGCATTCATGTTCTATAAAGAGTACTTTAGCTGAGGGCAAGAAAAGAAAGTTCCCAGAAGCTTTTATGTACTTCTGAGTGAAACAATCTACAGAAAGCCTAATAGAAAGCCTTTTTATCCGGGAATTTACTTCTAGAGGGGTACTTAAACAATTATGACTCCTTCCTCCTTCTTCCCCCTTTTTAATGCCCATTTCAGGGGAGCGATCAGATTTGACAACATGGGCCAAGAACATTTGCCTGGCTAAAATGCATTGTGGGATAGACGTCAGCATGTGCAGTAATATGGCCTAAAGCACAAACAAATACAAAAACCTATTTAAAGCTAAAATAGAAAAATGCATAATAATAATAATAATAATAATAATAATAATAATAATAATAATAATATGTAATGTTTGTGCTTTAGGACATTTTTGGCTACAGTAAATTTACAGGTAATTTCTAACAGTATTTTACTGTATTCCCAATACATTACAGTAACATGCTGTATCTTTTATAGAATGGCTATAAATATACATCAGTTTTCTTTCAGCCTGCTTCATCCATAATACAGTATAATACTGGACAGACATTGCATTCTGGGATTGGGTTTTTTCCCCCGCACTTTTGCTTAGTCCCAAGCAAACAATTCCTTCTGTTCTCAATTCTTCACCCAGTAACTTTCATATTTCACATTATGCCATATATATTATTCAAAAATTACCATATATCATTCGTACAACCTGCTCTGGAAAAGATTTTGGTAATTGTTTTTTTTTATTTGTTTTGTTTTATTGTTTCAGGCTGAATAATTTAATGACCCAGTGCTAACTTAAGACCACTGTGCTCAATTATACAAGACTATAATCAGGTTTAGGGCAAAGAATTCAATGACTGAATGATTTTATTGTGTCAATATACAGTATACATTCATTATAAACATAAATAAGTATTATTTTTTGCATGTATTATTACTTACAGGGATCACAAAAAGATGGCCTGAAAGACATTGTTAGGAATTGATGCTTCCACTTTAGTCTGTGACATTGAATTATGTAAAGAAAAGTGTAGTGATTTGAAAAACTTAATTTTACACTTGAAGACACATATCAAAGAAGGCAGCAGAGTGTCTTGCCCATTTAGATGTAACAAAAGTTTTTCTGTAGCCTCAACACTGACTTCACATTTATCTAGAAATCATCGAAACTCTTCAGCAGAAAGGCTATATCATAATATAATGATGTTGAATGTTTTAGTGCAGAGGCCTCATGGTAATGAATGCAATGTGGCTAAACACTCAATTGACAGTCTGATTTTTTAGGTAGATTGTGGTGATGGTGGAGAGCAGTCAGACATCATAATATTGGCAGTTAATGCACATGGATCACTTTTTTTGTAGAACATGGCACTGAATTACCTCCAGCTGCAGGCAAAGCTTACTCTCTCATCATCTATAATTCAAACAGTAATTGATGGGCTACAGGACATACATGATATTAGCCAGTCGCATTTGCTAGACAGAATAAGTGAAAATTTACTATGTTTAGGAAATTCTCAACATGATATAAAGAGTGTTGTTGTCACTTGAAAACTGATAACTCACAAAAGTGAGTTCACCCCTCACATTTTTGTAAATATTTGATTATATCGTTTCACGTAACAACTCTGAATAAATGACACTTTGCTACAAATTAAAGTAGTGAGTGTACAGCTTGTGTAACAGTGTAAAATTGCTGACCCCTCAAAATAACTCAACACACGGCCATTAATGTCTAAATGTCATGTCTCATGACGTGAGGAAGTTCAGATGGATGCAATCGCAGTTAGGAACAGTTTTATTTAGAGACACAGGCAGTAAATCCTCAAACGTAATCCATAAGAATAATCCAAAAACGTGCGAGGGTCAGGCAATCAGCAAACAGCCATGAACTGGCTAGGCAGGAATCTAGGTCACGTGATACAGAATCAATACACTAAACATGAAACATAAACAGTAATGAGATACTGGAGTGAACTAAACAGACAGACTATGACATGAAACATGACAGGAAACATGACATGAACTATGACTATGGTATCTATCATCAGGACTCTAAATTAATTTAATCGATATCTACTCTAATATTCCATGCCGTGTGCTGGTAGGCACACTGTATATAAGCAAACAATCTGCGTCTAAATCGCTAGAAGCTGAGGGCAATAGACACACATGAAAACATAGCCAATGATAAAAACAGGGAGGAGATATGACAGAAACATAAACAAATACACG
The DNA here is from genome assembly GCA_022414735.1 of Noturus placidus. Classification (NCBI taxonomy): domain Eukaryota; kingdom Metazoa; phylum Chordata; class Actinopteri; order Siluriformes; family Ictaluridae; genus Noturus; species Noturus placidus. The sequence goes on from JAFFST010010903.1 coordinate 16,325, forward strand.
TGTACACATCGGAAATGCAGGTGCTCGCGCATTCACGCTTAGAGCACGCTGCTTCAAGGGGGAATCATGACAGAACCCCTCCCATGGCGCTACTCCTGGAGCGCCATGAAACACCCCAAACTATTGGGGGCCCCGGCCCCCTGGGTAATATGACCCAAGCAGAGCCAGGAGACCGCATGGCATTCTTGGTGAAACAAAAAAGCAGAGTCACGTACACGGCAGAGCAGGAAAGCAGAGCGAAGTTCACGGTGAGAAAGGAAGGCAGAGGGACGACCACAGCCGAGCAGGCAGGCCGAGCGAGGTCCTCGGCGGAGCAGGGAAACAGAGCGCTGCAGTCAGTGGCACAGGAAAGCGAAGCGAGGTCCCCTGCAAGGCCAGGGACAGGAGCGTGGGTCTCCGCAAGGCCAGGGAGAGGAGTGAGGGTCTCTGCAAGGCCAAAGGGAGAAACGAAGCACTCCGCAAAGCAGGAGGGGGGAACAATGTCCTACATGGAACAGGAAGGGGGAGTAACACACGGCGCACAGCAACAAAGAGGAACGATGTCTTCAGCGGAACAAAGAGGCAGAGCGATGTCCTCCGTGAAGAAGGATGGCATAGAGCCGACCTCAGCCGAGCAGGAAAGCAGAGCGACCACCTCAGCCATGCAGGAAGGCAGAGCAACGACCTCCGCCAAGTAGGAAAGCAGAGCGCAGTACTCAGCGGTGCACAAAAGCAGAGCGACGTCCTTGGTGGAACAGCAAAGTGCTTGTCGACCCAGGCGAACAGTAAGTGGTAAGTGTTTCTTTCTGGATTTTTAGTTGAAACTAGCTTTAGCACCGATTGTCTGATAGAAGCTGTAACTGTGCTCTATTGTTGCTAGATTAAAGCGAACTCGGGTATTCAGATTTGGTTTCGGTTGGCAGTCGCTTGTTCACGCGACTACCCTTTGTTTTGCTGATTAGAGAGGCGTGCTTAGCACCTGTTGAGTAAGCACCTGTTGAGTACTATATAAGCGTGCCTGCCTGTTGTACTACAGCAAAGTGCTTGTCGACCCAGGAGAACAGTAAGTGGGAAGTGTTTCTTTCTGGATTTTTAGTTGAAACTAGCTTTAGCACCGATTGTCTGATAGAAGCTGTAACTGTGCTCTATTGTTGCTAGATTAAAGCGAACTCAGGTATTCAGATTCGGTTTCGGTTGGCAGTCGCTCGTTCACCCGACTACCCTTTGTTTTGCTGATTAGAGAGGCGTGCTTAGCACCTGTTGAAGTACTATATAAGCGTGCCTGCCTGTTGTACTACAGCAAAGTGCTTGTCGACCCAGGCGAACAGTAAGTGGTAAGTGTTTCTTTCTGGATTTTTAGTTGAAACTAGCTTTAGCACCGATTGTCTGATAGAAGCTGTAACTGTGCTCTATTGTTGCTAGATTAAAGCGAACTCAGGTATTCAGATTCGGTTTCGGTTGGCAGTCGCTGTTCACGCGACTACCTTTTGTTTTGCTGATTAGAGAGGCGTGCTTAGCTGTGATTCACAGCATTATTTAATAATTAAGAAGCGCTGAGGTGGAACCGTCAGCGGAAGTGTCAGCCCTTGTCGTGTGAAGACCTGCGAGTCTACCTGCGCGAGTCCACCGAGCAAGGACACTGACAAGACACCACTCACGCTGCTAAGTATACTTTCTCTCTCTTTCTTTTTTTTTCTCTTGCTGTCTCTGTTTACACTCACTAACATGTGTCATCAGTTTATCCCTGTTATTTGCCACAGGCGCAGACCGCGGTATACTCCCAGAAACGTACGCAACTTGGACAACCTACGCTC
>JAFFST010010977.1:16119-19405 GCA_022414735.1 Noturus placidus
ACTACTACTACTAATAATAATAATAATAATAACAATAATAACAACAACAACAACAACAACAACAATAATAATAATAATAATAATAATAATAATAATAATAATAATAATAATAATAAATCATACTGTACAATGTTTACTGTTAAAACAGTGTTTTATATTAATACAGTGGTACCTGGACATGCGAGTTGAATTTGTTCCGTAACCTTGCTCGTATCTCAAAGCAATTTTCCACATTGAAATGAATTGAAATGCCATTAATCCGTTCCAGCCCCCAGAATGCCTCCCCAGTTGTTTTTGTTACGTGTTTTTGAATAAGAGAAATGTATTTATTGATGATTATAAATGACTCCTCGTGTTTAAGCGCAGTACAGATGATTGAAGTGCTGCACTACGCCCGTACAGCCTCGCCAAGTCAATCACTCACACACCTTGCTCATGTTTTCCTATGATTTCACGCTTTAATTCAATAGACATCATCCACTTCTGAGCACTGACCTTTCCACTCACTTTCTTCGGACCCATGGTTATTAAAAGAAAAGTGATAAAGTACTGTAAATGTACAAAAAGCACAAAACGCGAGCACGGCTTATCGAAGATGCTTCGACAGCGAGGCGAACAAGCACACTGACTGAGGCAATAAAACCAGTTTGGCTTGTCGCTTCTTGTTTATATTTCTGAGAATCACACACACACAAAGGTTTGAATGCGCGCGCGCACGTGGCTGTGTCACAGGTGTCGTGAGTGGCGCACTCGTATCTCAAAACACTCGTATGTCGGGGCGCCACTGTATATACATTATATTTACAGTAAAGCACTTTAAAGATAATTCCTTTTATTTCTACAGTATATTACTGTATGTTTCGAGTCATATACAGTACTATACATTTGCAAGTAAATTGCTTGTACATTGAAGTTGGTCTGTAAAGCTCATTTGGACTGAGCAGAAGGTTTCCAGGCTTGCTCAAGGACCCACCATAGCAGCTTGGCAGTGCTGGGATTTGAACACGTTCCCTTCTGATCTATAACTCAAAGCCTGACCCACTGAGCCGCTGCGACTAGCATCCACTAATTCATCTTTCCTCCAGCATATAAAGTGAAAATCAAGGGAGTTCGAGAGAATTTTTATTTTTAGCATGCTCACACCGTGGTATTTACAAGCAAACGTTCTTGGAACACGTCGAGCCACAGAAGCACTCGCTTTCAAACCTAATAGTCCACTAAATATGAACACAACAGTCCATTCCAATCAAATACTAACTAATAGAACTGGTTTAATCATCGTATCCTTAACGAAGTTTTGTTGTAAATGCAGCAGGAGTGAAGGCTGGAGCGTCTGGTCCGATCCCACAGAAGAACCTACTGTAGCACAAATTGCTGTAAAAGTTCATGCTGGCTCTGATAGAAAGGCGTCAGAACACACAGTGCGTCACAGCTTGGTGTATATGGGGCTGATTGAGCCACAGACCAGTCAGAGTGCCCATGCTGTCCCCGTGTCCAAGGCCGAAAGCACCTACAATGGCTACGTGGGCAGCAGAACTGGACCATGGAGCAGTGCAAGAACGTAGCGCAGTCTGATAAATCACATGTTATTTTACATCACATGGATGGCTGGGTGCATGTTTGTGTGTGTGTGTGTGTGTGTGTGTGTGTGTGTGTGTGTGTGGGTCGCTTACCTAGGGAAGAGACGGATGCACTATGGGAAGAAAGTGAGCCGGCGAAGAAAGTGTGATGCTCTGGGAAATGTTCTACTGGGAAACCTTGGGTCCTGGTATTCATGTGAACGTACCACCTACCTAAGCACTGTTGTAGACCGAGTACACCTTCATGGCAATGATATTCCTTAATGTCAGTGGTGTCTTTCAGCAGGATAATACTCCCTGTGACACTGTAAAAACTGTTCAGGAACATCTTGAGGAACATGAGAAAGACTTCAAGGTGTTGAGTCGGCCTCCAAATTCCCCAGATCTCAATCCCATCGAGCGTCTGTGTGATGTTCTGGACAAACAGGTCTGATCCATAGAGGATCCACCTCTCAACTTGCAGGACTTCGAGGATCTGCTGCTAAGGCCTTGGTGCCAGATTCCACGGCACACCTTCAGAGGTCTTGTGGAGTCCATGCCTCGATGTGTCACAAATGACATTTTACAGCTTCATCGCTTCTTCTGACTACAGAAATGAATCAGTGTGAGAAATGTGCTGGTACAGCTGTGCATTGGGACTGGTGTCTCACGACATTACATGCCAGTGGGACTCCTGACACTTCTGGTGCAAAATGGGATTGAATCTTTTGTTCATTCTTTTGTTCATTCAGCTTTAGTAGCCGCTTTGTCCTGGTCAGGGTCGTTGTCATGAATTAACCTTCACAGCGTGCGTTGTGATTCCCAGCGAGGCGACTGCTGCTTGCATGTCATGTGATTTGCTTCTTAGTTCTCCACATGCTTTTGCTTTGTTTAGTTTTCTCCTCAGGTCTCAGTTGTTTGATTTGCATGTACACTCCAGGGCAAAAATAAAACGGGCCAAGCTCAAATTGGGAAAATAATTAGCAAGAATTAAACAAATGCACTCCCGAGACCTCGTGTGCCACCATTTGCTCGTTTACTTTTGTTGCAGTGAACTGTTTGGGGGGAATCTAGAAACAGGGAAATTCACTTATATAGTACTATAAAGGTAAAATCATGATAATCGTTGAAATCCATGTATTTATGCTAATTTCCTGACCAATTATTTGTTGTTTAAACCAGGGGTCTTCAACGTTTTCCAGGCCAAGGACCCCCAAACTGATGGCGAGATGGAGCGGGGACCCCCTAATTATATATATTGTATGAAATTGTGTTATATCAAACTGGTACCAAAACTTTCGCGACCCCCATGCAGTACCTCCGCGGACCCCCTAGGGGACGCGGACCCCCTGTTGAAGACCTCCGGTTTAAACCATTAAAAGCCTAATATTTTTGCCATTGTGGGCGTGGCCCTTTTTTTGCCCAGTGTGACGTGATTTTCATCTTTAATGCTGTGTATATATTTCTCATTTCGTGCTCTTATCACTTTCGTTTTCCTTTTTTTTTTGCCATCCTAGTCAGGACCGTAACCAGCATATACATTGAGGAGAACACGCCCCCCCCCCACAAATAATCAGATATGGACAAATTGCCCCGCCCTAATACATTTACATTTACATTTACATTTACATTTATTCATTTAGCAGACGCTTTTATCCAAAGCGACTTACAAATGAGACACAGACAGAGAGAGAGAGAGAGAGAGAGAGAGAGAGAGAGAGAGAGAG
>JAFFST010010981.1:1615-13509 GCA_022414735.1 Noturus placidus
TTAAAATGATTCTGTTTAAGAAAAGCTTAAAATGATTCTGATTCAGAAAAGCTTAAAATGATTCTGTTTAAGAAAAGCTTAAAATGATTCTGTTTAAGAAAAGCTTAAAGTGATTCTGATTCAGAAAAGCTTTTAAAATGATTCTGATTCTAAAAAGCTTAAAATGATTCGATTCAGAAAAGCTTTTAAAATGATTCTGATTCAGAAAAGCTTAAAATGATTCTGATTCTGAAAAGCTTTTAAAATGATTATGATTAAGAAAAGCTGAAACGATTCTGATTCAGAAAAGCTTAAAACGATTCTGATTAAGAAAAGCTAAAATGATTCTGATTAAGAAAAGCTTAAAATGGTTCTGATTCTGAAAAGCTTAAAATGATTCTGCTGATGAAAAGCTTTTAAAATGATTCTGATTCAGAAAAAACGTAAAATGATTCTGTTTAAGAAAAGCATAAAATGATTCTGTTTAAGAAAAGCATAAAATGATTCTGATTCAGAAAAGCTTAAAACGATTCTGATTAAGAAAAGCTAAAACGATTCTGATTCAGAAAAGCTTAAAATGATTCTGATTAAGAAAAGCTAAAATGATTCTGATTCAGAAAAGCTTAAAATGATTCTGATTAAGAAAAGTTAAAACGATTCTGATTCAGAAAAGCTTAAAATGATTCTGATTGAGAAAAGCTTTTAAAATGATTCTGTTTAAGAAAAGCTATAATGATTCTGATTCAGAAAAGCTTAAAATGATTCTGATTCAGAAAAGCATAAAATGATTCTGATTAAGAAAAGCTAAAATGATTCTGATTCAGAAAAGCTTAAAATGATTCTGATTAAGAAAAGCTAAAATGATTCTGATTCAGAAAAGCTAAAATGATTCTGATTCAGAAAAGCTTAAAATGATTCTGATTAAAAAAAGTTAAAACGATTCTGATTCAGAAATGATTCTGATTCAGAAAAGCTTAAAATGATTCTGATTGAGAAAAGCTTTTAAAATGATTCTGTTTAAGAAAAGCTAAAATGATTCTGATTCAGAAAAGCTTAAAATGATTCTGTTTAAGAAAAGCTTAAAATTATTCTGATTCAGAAAAGCTTAAAATGATTCTGACAAACTAGGTTAGTTAGTTAGACGATACTACCTAGGACTGGTAAGAGCACAGTTACAAGGGTTACTATGGCTACGGTGGTTGTTGTACTCTTGTACATGGTGTGTATATTAACTATTGTTTTAGTAATACAGTAAGTACAGAATAAAAAAAATTACATAATGAGAAAAATTATCAAGGTGTCTTTATTCCAGTTACACCACAGCAATTTATTCATTAAAGAATAACACATCATCATTTTTTTATCCGTTTATAGTTACATTTAAAGCTGTTCTCACTTAATAAAGTCATTCCCTCACCAGTCTCTCTCTTCTTTCTCTCGAAGTTAATACGACAAAGCGTAAAGATTTACTGACTGTTAAAAAAAAGACCTGACACTGGAGACTCCTTCCAGGAATGAACAAAAGTCCCTGTGTTAGTTGTTACTACGGAAACTATAATTTGTTAAAACAAGCGCACTGATATTAAACCGTGGTTTGGAGCTGCACTACTGTCAGAGCTGAAAATTAATCAACACCTTCTGACCAATCAGAGTCCTGGATTCGACAGCACTGTGGTGTAACAGTTCTACTATAATGACAGCTGTGTTTGAGATCATAATTATCACGATTATCACACACACACACACACACACACACACACACACACACACACACACTGGAACAAACATGGCTCATTAGTCAGGAAAGCCCTGAATCTTTTCCTCTGTCTTCTTTCAATCCGGTGGTTCGCACGTCGTTACTTCCTGCTTTTTAACAGTGAATCTCTCCATCAACTCCTGTCTCTATCATTTTCCTGTCTCACCCTCTACTTACACACACACACACTTATGTCCACTTACTCACCCACTTACTCTGTCTCTGTATTCTGCAGTGTGTGTGTGTGTGTGTGTGTGTGAGAGGATGACCTGAAGAGATAACCTGTGAGTTCTGGATGATGCACGGGGTGCAGGTGTACCCTCTGACTCATCTGGTCCTGAATGAGGGTCTGTAGCACTGGGGTCGTCTCACTCTTATTGGCCTTGTGAGGGTTCTGTGTGTGAGTTTATTATACACACATTTTCAGCATATCTGTCCATCTGTCTGTCACACAAGCCTGGACTTGAGTCATTAAGCCATATTTCAATAAGTGAGGATCTGGCTTTAGATGAGTTTTAGTGCTTTGTGCATACAATTCTATATGTTTTTATTATTAGGGCTGTAACCGAACAGATAACATCTTCTAAACAGATACAAATCCTAGGAGCAGTTTTGGATCTTGATTCAGATGATTCTTTGGTGATGGATTTTTCTTTTCTTTTTCAGATAAGAAAAAGGAAAAGGATTCTTTGGTGAGGAAAATGAGTTATTTGTGAAAATAATTCATTGGCAAAAAACAAACAAACAAACAAACAAAAAACAACAAACAAACATCTAATTTGTGAGCAACATGATATTTTGGCAATGAAAATGATTCTTTGGTGAGCAGAATGATTATTTTGTGTGCAAAATCATTCCATTGTGAGGCAAATTATTCTTTTGTGAGGAAAATGATTCTTTGGTGCGGAAATTGATTACTTTGTGGGCAAAATGATTCTTTTGTGAGCAGAATGATTCTTTGGTGAGAAAAATGATTCTTTGGTGTGGAAATTGAATAATTTGTGAGCAAAATGATTCTTTTGGTGAGCAGAATGATTCTTCTGTGAGCAAAATGATTCTTTTTGTGCGGAAATTGATTAATTTGTGAGGAAAATGACTCTTTTGGTGAGCAAAATTATTCTTTTTTGAGCAGAATGATTCTTTGGTGAGAAAAATGATTCTTTGGTGCGGAAATTGATTAATTTGTGAACAAAATGACTCTTTTGGTGAGCAGAATGACTCTTTTGTGAGCAGAATGATTCTTTGGTGAGCAGAATGATTCTTTTGTGAGCAAAATGATTCTTTGGTGCGGAAATTGATTAATTTGTGAGCAAAATGATTCTTTTGTGAGCAGAATGATTCTTTGGTGAGCAGAATGATTCTTTTGTGAGAAAAATGATAATTTTATGAGGAAAACAATTTCTTGTAAGGAAAGTGTTTTTTTTGTGAGGATATTGATTCTTTTGTGAGCAAAATGATTCTTTGGTGAGAAAAATGATTCTTTGGTGCGGAAATTGATTAATTTGTCAGCAAAATGAGTCTTTTGGTGAGCAAAATGATTCTTTTGGTGAGCAGAATGATTCTTTGGTGTGGAAATTGATTAATTTGTCAGCAAAATGATTCTTTTGGTGAGCAAAATGATTCTTTTGGTGAGCAGAATGATTCTTTGGTGTGGAAATTGATTAATTTGTCAGCAAAATGATTCTTTTGGTGAGCAAAATGATTCTTTTGGTGAGCAGAATGATTCTTTGGTGTGGAAATTGATTAATTTGTCAGCAAAATGATTCTTTTGGTGAGCAAAATGATTCTTTTGGTGAGCAGAATGATTCTTTGGTGTGGAAATTGATTAATTTGTGAGCAAAATGATTCTTTTGTGAGCAGAATGATTCTTTTGTGAGCAAAATGATTCTTTTGTGAGCAGAATGATTCTTTGGTGAGCAGAATGATTCTTTTGTGAGAAAAATGATCATTTTATGAGGAAAACAATTTCTTGTAAGGAAAGTGTTTCTTTTGTGATTAAATTGATTCTTTTGTGATTAAATTGATTCTTTTGTGAGGATATTGATTCTTTTGTGATTAAATTGATTCTTTTGTGATTAAATTGATTCTTTTGTGAGGAAAATGATAGTTTTAGTGATTCAGTGCTTCTAATACCACACTGGCCCAACACTTATTTAGATCGCTTCCTTATTCGTATAACAGATCATTTAAGAGTTGTCTCTGACAGGGAAACGATTCTGTTGGTCCGATGTAGTTCTCACCAAAGGGCCAAACTGAAGAACCTTTTAGGGTTCTAGATTTAGCATCTAGGAATACTTTGTACTCCTTTCAATGTTTGTTTGTTGTTCCTTTGCAGTTTCGTTCAGATTCCATTTTAATTCCAGCTAAATTGCTGAAACGTGCTCCATGTTAGACGGTCCCACCGGACAGATCTGGGTTTTGAGCAGATCTTTGCTGGAGAAGCTAAAGCTGAGGTTTGATGAAGGAAGTCTCGTTCATGCGGCTCGCATCGCTACACATTAACCTGTACGGTGTGGGAATCGCAGCTAATATGAGTGGATATTAATCTGGAGCTGCCGTGCCTTTATCTGCACAGAAAGATAAGTAGATAAGTCGCTCTCTTCCTGAGTGTGCAGTGTGAGAGCTTTGTCCTGCCGTGCTTTTCAGCCTCACTGTATGAACACTGCGCCACTCGGACGTAACACCCCCACCCTCACCTCCACCCTCACCTCCACCTCTTCCTCCCAGACCGTTATTGATATTGAACCTATAAGTCCGGGGGAATAACCTTCTTTTCTTCCCAGCCGGTGTGTTTGCATTCAGCTCTCCTCTCTTAAGTGGCTGGGCGGATGCCTGGACATCCTTGATCCTTTTCACACTGAATTGCAAACGGAGGATTTTCCCGCACTAAGTATCATTAACGTGCTTGTAGTGGCCGTCGTGCAGGGGGTGGCGGCCTGGATAATGACATTCCTGAAACCCAGAGATGGCTCCTAAAATCCTATTGAAGGCGAGGCGACAGGAGCAGGTCAGGATCCCCGCTGACTCCTCAGGCCTCGGCTCATCTGAAATTTCTCTCTGTCTTTCCATGAAAATGCTGTTTTAGTTGATTAAAGAAGTACTTCTGTAACTGGACTTATTAAAGTGATGGTTTACATTAAGGAATATGTATTCGCTTTCAATGAAAATGATCACCACTGCCAATCCACCGTATGACGTTTCTGTGCATTATGACTTTATTTAATGAACTAGATTTTGAACACCCGATCAAACCAGTACTCATTTGCATGAAAAGGTCTACGATCCAATCATCATTGCACAACAGATATCGTCAGTTTTTTTTCCCCTCCAACAGTCCCGTATAAAGTTGCATGAAAATATCATCAATTCAAACAACCGACGACGACGACGTCTTCAGCTTGAATCGGATTTTTAATGAAGGCGAAAAAGAAAACATTTGACTCCGCCCCTAACCCAAAACCTCAACCTTTTGTACTATTTTGTGAAACATTCAGTCCTGATATCCAATCTCGGTCGAAAACGTTTGAAATCTTTCACTCAGGGATCATTTCGACTCGTTTCTTCACACTGCCTCAGACTCTCAAGTAAAACTTCTCCATTCCAAGAAAGTGGAGGATAATGGAAAAGTATTTATATATCAGTGAATGTCCTGGGTCGAGTTAATAACAATGAAATGGTGCTGGAAATAGACCTGCTCTCTGGTCTCGGGTTTGGACTCGACGGTTGTGGGTCGGTTTCCTCGCCTCTGATTGATCACAGACGAACGATCGTTTCGGAAGCCAGCTGGATTCAGAGAGCACGCTGGTGTTCTTTTCTTTTCTTTTCTTTTAAAAGGTGCTCTCGTGGGAGAAAACCACAAATGTTTCTGTCTGTCTGTTATTTTATTTGGAGTCATTCGGAGAGAGGCTCGGCTGAGGCTCGGCTGAGGCCCGGTGTGAGGAATCACTCATCATCCGTAATACGTATGCAAACAAATAAAGTGGAGCAACCTGACAAGCAGTGAAAAACTCCATGCTTCTGGATCTGCTGGAGAACAAGTCTGTATTTTGGTACGGATTAAGTATTTATCTAAAGAAAGAACTGAGATGAATCGAGTCAAAACAACATTTAAAAAAATGGTACAACATTTTAAAAAAACTGGATTTGAAGGAAAGTCTTCATGGCTGTTTTTAAAAGTATTGGCCCCCATACAATACATTTTGACTCGCTCCTTAAAGCCAAAATTCCCAGACGCACAATATTTTCTGTGAATGAATAAGCACTCACCGAGGCGTCTTCTTAAAAGACCGTCATTACATCTGGTCGATTCGTTTAGAATTAAACGTAACGTTTCGATTTTTAAAAAGCAATCGTGCACACACTTCTGAAAATGTCCTCTGTGTTAAAGGAACATTTTATTTGTCGGCGTTGAGATGTGGCAAAACCTGAGACGAGACAATGTGATGGTAAAAAACGTCCCGGAAAAATTCCTCTAAATGGATCGTACACGAGAACCTTTTTTTGTTCGATGGACCGAATCGAATTTAAGGACGAAAAAAAAAAAATAAAATGTTACGAATGTCACATGGGGTGGAAAATTATAATCCGTCGTTTGTTTGTTTTCTGTAACAATAACCAAATAACAAACAAACAAACAAACCCTAAAATCTAAACATTCCTACAGAATCATAAATCAAAAGGTTCCTTAGGGAACCAAAAACGGTTCTGAAGCCATGAAGATACAGACAGGACATAGGGGTGGATATGATGAAAATATGATATCACTTTAAAACATTCATGGTACACACTTTCGGACTTTAAAACTGTAAACGTGTTCAATTTGAAAAGAAAACGAATCATTTTAACCATGGTTTCATTTCCCGTGCAACACAGAACCTACGTTATCCTCCATTTGATCAGATTCCTGTTTCCCACTACTTTTTATAGATCTGTCTGTGTTCGCTAAAAACAACAAAGAAAATCACTACTGAAGGCAAGCCTGTGTCATGTGGTCTGTGTTTAAAAGTATTGGCACTCACAGGTGTACAGTGTTCCTTAATAAAGCCGACACTTATAGACTGTTTGCATACTGTTTTTCTGTATTATTATTATTATTATTATTATTATTATTATTTCGTCAGGTTGCCCGGCTGTATAAAGCGTACGATGTGTAGATTCTCAGACTGGCCGACTCTTTGATGCTCCAGCGAGTGGCGGACGACCAGGCGCTCTGAAACGATTCGTAAATTGAAGACCATTTTAAAATGTTCCCATTGAAATACGTTTTTACTCCTTTTCCATTTTACCGGTACGCGTCACTACTCTCAAACATCATGCGTACTGATCCAACTAATCCCGTTTCTTATCGACTGTATTTCAACATCACGCATCTTGTGTGGATTCCAACCGGTCATATCTCTACGAGGACGATTTGACTCGGATCGCTTCGTTTAAAAGGCGGGGGGATGAAAACCACAAAACAATTGAAAGGAAAATTGCATAAATAAATAAATAAATAAATAAATAAATAAATAAATGAGGTTGACGTGGGGTTAAAACTAGTGATAAAATAATACTGAATCATTTTGAAATAATAAGTTTCACAAAAGGTGCAGAGGTGCCTGGTTATTTTGCGTTTTAGTTTGTATTAGTTTGTGTTTTTCAGATAATAAACATTACAAACAGATGTTCTTGTCTTCTAAACCGTTTCTAAATTTCAAAAAAAAAAAAAAAAAAAGAGAGATAATTTCATGTCACTTTTATGATCCCGGTGTCTGAATATACAAGTCTGAACCTGTTTCAACTTTTGGAATGATTCAGAAACGCCATTTTTAACAAATACGAGCCATGAACTGTGATGGCCATTTTAACGTCTCTACTAGGTGAGAAGGTTGTTCATGTGTTCAAACAGGAAGGAGGAAGTAGTTTTGGTGGAATAATAAAATGAAACAGTGTCCACATGTGCGGATGGTGGAGTGTTATGAGGATGTGTGTGCACTGTTGGTTGTTTTAATGTGAATGTGGATTGATTTGCACCTCTGTGTCGTGCTCTCTGGGCGAACAGCTGGAGACGGGACTCTAAAACTGTCTGATATCCAACCACCTGCTCGCTCACCTGAAGCCATGTTTCTCTCTTTTCATCTCTCTCTCTCTCTCTCTCTCTCTCTCTCATTTTTCTTAGCCGTCCACTTAAACACACACACACACACACACACACACACACACACACTGCACTTCGCTCTTTGTCACTACTTCTTCTGGCTCCAACTTCCCGAGTGTCAGTGAGGAACCCATGAACTGGTGTTTCTACTCCAGCGTGTGTGTGTGTGTGTGTGTGTGTGTGTGTGTGTGTGTGTGTTGGCAGCACTTGTAAACTCAGTAAATGAAACCAGAAGATGCTGGTGGTTTGGAATGGGACAGAACTCAAGGATCACATGCTAAGTGCGACTGCTTGGGTTCATTATTCCTGACAGGTATTGTATCAGGAGCCAGTCAGGCTTTTGTCGTACACCTACGCAAATAGTTTCACATTAAAAAAAAAAAAAAACAACTACCAAAAAACAGAAAAACCCTCGTGAGCTCAAAAGCATGGACAGAATACCAGTGTACGTTCGTTCTGTCTTCGGACACGACGGAGATTTTATTATTGTTTATTTTATTCATTATTTTTTTGGACCATGTGCGCAGACAGAAGTTTGTAGAAAATGACACCTTTCTATGTCCATTAGTGCTAATGCTAATTCATTGAAAACGAGTCGGGAATCTGTGCTACACGTTAGTGAACACTTATAAACTGTTTATTAACGCATCGTACGTGTTTATAGCCGATCCGTATGCGGAGTTTCATGGCTAGTTGAATCTGAATCTTCGAATTTAAAATTCCCATTGTGACTTTTATTTTCCAATTTTGAACTTTGATAAAAATTCGATTTATTTTTTAAAATTGTTAAAAATCACAAACGAAATGAATGACTTTGTGTGTGTGTGTGTGTGTGTGTGTGTGTGAACAGAATTGAAAAACATTAGAGAATTGGAAACCATTACCGCTCCTAACATGGCATTAGTCCTGAAGCGACTCTTCAAGGCAACAATCAAACTAGCTCTGGTTTTAGCTCTGACTGTAATAATAATAATAATAATAATAATAATAATAATAATAATAATAATAATAATAATATTCATTTAAAAAATAGAAACCTCCAGTGCTAGAATTTGTTTTTGTATATATGTGTAGCAGAAAAGCACATGTGAATAATAAAAAAAAAACATCCCCAGTGTACGCTAGCCTTTTCCGTTACACCAGAGACTGAGGTTAAGTTTCTTTGGACGGAGACCTGAGAGAGACATTTTTTCCACGCAGTCAACTGAAAGCGTGTACATTTTCTGCGCCTCTAAAAAATGATCGTTGACCACCGTCCCCCGTCCCCCCCACCCATCCTGCTGGAGAAGCTGATGCAGAAAAGTAGAGCTACTCACCACCAGATGGGATAGCCTCCGAGCACCCGAGAGCTGGACAACCACATGCACAGAAGATGTAGATATCCAACAAGGTACAAATCCATGAGGTATGTCTTCTTGTGTGGACGGAAATGTCTATTGATCAGAACATAGGATTTCCAGAGAGGGGACGGAATGCGAAGTCCCCTGTAGATCTGGTTAGAAATTTTTTTTTAATAAAATGAGGAACGAGAGGGGAAAAAAATCAACTTGATTTATTTTTGTTAATTTATCTTATTTACAAAAAAAAAAAAAAAAAAAAAAAAGATAGTCAGAAGAGGAAAGTGTGTTCGTCTTCCAGTAGTTAGAGGAGTAAATGTCTCACGCACTCACACACGCTCCTACCCGTCGTCTCTATCCCTCCCTCTCTCTGAGCTTCTTCCCTAAGGTACATATCTTTTTCTCTCCCCACTTTTTTTTTTCCCCTCAGGATGTCTCATCTACAGGGCCAATATTAGTGAGCGAGAGAGAGAGAGAGAGAGAGAGAGAGAGAGAGAGAGAGATGAGCAAGGTTTGAAGATGTCAGCAGGCGAGCCAATCAGAGAGCATGGCCTTAGGTTACGCAAAAAAAAAAAAATTATTATTCCTGCCCATCTGTCAATCACCCAGCACCCCCTGGTAATGTAGCAAAGAAAGAAAGAGAAAGAGACTGAAAATGGGAGGGTGGAAGAATGAAAGGATGGTAACGAGTGAGTTTTTACGAAATGTTTCATAACAAGTAGGTTTCGATTTGTTTGATTTTCAGAAATGATCCTGAGGTTGTTCTAATTAACCTGACTAATTAATCTCATTAACCTGATTAACCGGATCCCAGAGCTCATCCACACCAGGAACTGGGAAGTACTTGAAAATTTTGATTGTCCCTCCCCTCCTTCCCAAACAGCACCCTGTATGAGGACGAGACACACAAAGGGAACACAATAAAGCAATAAAAAGGTGGTGGCAGGGCCAGGCATGCGGTGATATATGCCCCAGTGGCCCAAAGGCAGCGCATTTTACATAAACGCTATTGTCATTCGGGTGGGCTGACTCGCAGACGGCACGACACAGCACTTAAAAGGCGGCGTTACATTGTGAAACAAGTCTGTGACTCGGGTTTGTCTTCATTAAGCGCAGAGAAGAGTGGCAAAAAATTTAGTTTCCACTTGTTATAGACAGGAAGATGTATAACCAGATAACGAGGGCTCTGTTCGAGGGAGGGATGCAAAGAGGACGCCGTCTTCCAGGGTGGACAGAAATCATACGGTTTAAAAAACTCGGTTTGTACACTGTGACCTTCCTAAACAAGATGAGGGCTTTTATTCACAATGTACATAAAAAAAAAAAAACAGTGCTAAAACTAGAGCTACATTTTTGGTGTCCCTCAGGGTGACATGCTGAGATCTCTTTATTCGGAACCCACTAATAGTCCTGAAAATTCTTTACACTTCAACCCGTAGAGATAACCAGACTAAAATATTCAAACTATGCAGTTAATTTGGGAAATGACATGCTTCTTCAGTTTGTCCTGAAAGGCCTATTTGGGGTTAATAAATCAGTCAGTTTGGGTTAATATTTAACTACAATATGTTGCTTTTACATGCACAAGGTTTCCTAGCTAGATGTTCTGGCATCCCTCAGGGTGACACGCTGGTTCCCCTTTATTTTAAACCCACGATGATGTTTGAAAATATTTTACACTTCATCCAGTGTAGATGAGAATAGGCCAATAAATATAATACAATTAAAAATCTATAACATTAAAATGTTCCTTAGTTTGTCAAAGTTTAAACCCTACAACAGATTACGAAGATCTGAAATACTGTACAGTTAAAATATTAACTATTAGCTAAATAACGGGCAGCTGTGGCTCAGTCGGTAGAGCAGGTTGTCCACTAATCCACTAATCGTATGGTTGGTGGTTCGAATCCCGGCCCGGGTGATCCCATGCCGAAGTGTCCTTGGGCAAGACACTGAACCCTAAGTTGCCCCCGATGGCAAGCTAGCACCTTGCATGCAGCTCTGCTACCATTGGTGTGTGAGTGTGTCTCATTTGTAAGTCGCTTTGGATAAAAGCGTCTGCTAAATAAATAAATGTAAACAAATCGATTCATTTAGGTTCATATTTTAACTACACAGTGTTGTTTTTACATTCGTAGGCTTCCTAGCCAGCTCATAATTTCTCTCATCGCTAGAATTCTTGTCGTTCCTCAGGGTAACATAACGAGTCCGGTTTTATTTTGAACCTTTTGAAACGTTTACAATTCAACCCAGCTAAAATTGTTGAACTATGCAGGAAAAATTAGTGAGTAATATAGTATAAAAACAAGCACACTAGAAAAGAGTTCTTCAGTTTGTCCGTCTCAAGGAAGTGAGAGCACGCAAAGTGTAAACTCGTCTTTCCCGAATATCTCAGAAAACCCTGGAGACTCCTTAAAAAAAAAAAAAAACTTCTTCTTACCACATCAATGATTACATGGTTTATAAATCCGATGGAGTGTTCGCCGAACACTCCGATCCCTGTGAATGATCGGTTGCTATAGAAATGCTAACGTATTTAAACGAGTGCGTTAATATAAACCTGTGATTTGCCTTGCCAATCAGATTTGAGGCCCTACAACAGATTTTTTTCTTATTGCACGGAAGAAATTAAGACTATTAACTGTCCAAAGAACTGATGAGGAACTCATCCCCCCCCCCCCCC
>JAFFST010010981.1:29787-42261 GCA_022414735.1 Noturus placidus
GGCCTGAAACGTGGCAAAAGGTCGAACAGTTCAAGGGGGCCGAATACTTTCGCAAGGCACTGTATGTGTGTTTGTGCTTTTTTTTTTTAAAACAAAAATAAAACAAAAATATATAAAAAAAAAAAATCTATACACGGGACCTGGATAAAATAAAAATGATTCAAAATAAAAATGATTCAAATTCGAATGATTCAGAAGACTACACTTCCCACTTGGCTCCTGTGACGTAAGCAGGAGGCTGTTGGACGCTGTCAACAAACACCCAACGCCTCCTCCACGGATTGGCTCCACGTTTGTCCTCGTGATTAATCCGAGCCAATTAGAAATGAGTTTTTTTTTCCATCCCCAAGATCAAATTCCCGTTTTCGTAACCCTGAGCCGTGATGACGCTCAGCTGTGGAGTGTCGCCGTGTCGTCAGCTGCTGCTTCCAGAGGAGCTCAGAGGAGCTCAGAGGAACTCAGAGGCGCTCACACTGACACGTTTCCTCTTCTAATGCCAGAACTATCTTCATTATCACTATCCATCTTCATTATTACTGCCTGGAATTAGGATCAAGCGTCGTCATGGAAACCGCGTGTACCATGAGGATGAGGACGTGCCGCTGACCGGAGACTCTGAAATAACAACAATCATCATCATCATCATCATGATGATAATAATAATAATAATAAAACTGCTGATTTGAAATAAGGAGCTTAAATCACACACTGATCATTTTTTATTTATTTATAATTAAAAAAAAATTAAAAACATCAATCACCAGAAG
Organism: Noturus placidus; assembly: GCA_022414735.1. Taxonomy (NCBI): domain Eukaryota; kingdom Metazoa; phylum Chordata; class Actinopteri; order Siluriformes; family Ictaluridae; genus Noturus; species Noturus placidus. Next base: position 30,555 of record JAFFST010010981.1, read on the forward strand.
TCAGCTTTAACTCGTAAGTATTTCTTTATTCCTAACACCTGACTCCAAACTGTTGCCATGCCAACTGACTTTCATAAGCTTTCCACTTTGAACACGAATGTCTAAATGAAAGTGTAAAGCCTAAACTTTTTTTTCCCTTTTTTTTTTTAAAAAAAAAAAAAAACAGGAAGTCAACAACGCATGACTGTAAAGTTTAAATCACTTTAAAGATAAAACATGTGCTTCTTTCTCTTCTTTAAAAATAAATAAATAAATAAATAACGAAATGGAAAAAAAGATTTCTTAAAAATATTTAGGTAAAGCACTTTAACTGATGATTATTCGCTGCTGAATAAAAAGCAGTAGAAACCATTACAGGAATTCTAATGGTTTCCAGTACACACGTCATTACAAGCCATCAGCTAACCATTAAAACAATCACTGTTAGCATTATCGGTCCTTAATGGTGTCCATTAGACATGACATGCCACCTATAGAAGGCAACACATTACCAGTAGAGACCCACGGGGACTGTTCCAGTTTCCATTAAAAGCAATTCAATTCCTATTGTAAAGAATTCTATGATATTCTATTGTTATTTTTACCCAGCTGGATTATTATTATTATTATTAAGCGACTTACAAATGAGACACACTCGCACACCAATGGGAGCAGAGCTGCATGCAAGGTGCTAGCTTGCCATCGGGGGCAACTTAGGGTTCAGTGTCTTGCCCAAGGACACTTCGGCATGGGATCACCCGGGCCGGGATTCAAACCATCAACCCTACGATTAGTGGATCAGTGGACGACCCGCTCTACCGACTGAGCCACAGCCGCCCATATTATTATATAATATATAATATTATTAATAATAGGGTGTACGCTGCCTTGTGCCCGATGCCTCCTGGGATAGGCTCCAGGTTCCCCGTGACCCTGAAAAGGAGTAAGCAGTTGAAGATGGATGGATAGATGGATATTAATTGGAGAATGCATAATATTGTTCACGTCCTCTAACACGCTCTTTCCTCTATTTTGCACTGCTGGATGCTCATTTTAGCGACAAATTGCGTAATCATGTAGAAGATTGAACACAATGCCCCGATCTGATCTTCAGGCCCACTGAGAATTGAAAGAACACTGGACACCGCTTGCAACATCTTGGTTGTTTCTCTGCAATCTGTGACAAGATTAAAACTGCTCGGTCATATCTGTAACAGCTGGAACTTTTCTTTTCACCTCACACTCATGTCTTACTTAAAGCGGTACCCATGCTGAAAATGCACCTCAGGAATGGAACGTCTGATGGTAATGTCTGATGTTTGTTTCAGAAATGGAGAATGTTTCACAATTGTACACTATTGACCAGTTTAGAGGATTTATTAGGGTTGTAGTCAAGGCCGCCATCGTCGAGTGTAAGGCCGGGACAAGCCGAGATCGAGTCGAGACTGCGTCTTAAGGAGGTCAGAGTCGAGATCGAGTCTAGAGACCGTCACGTTGTTTTCAAGGCTGAGACTTTGCATTGCGCCAATGAGTAGGCTGTTTTCCAGAAGAAGGAACTCATCTCAGAGGTTGTGCTTAGCAAAAGAAAAGACAACACAGCACTCAGTCCAGACCAAGGACCATACTAAGTCCAAGTGGGCGGCTGTGGCTCAGTCTGTAGAGCGGGTTGTCCACTAATCCACTAATCGTAGGGTTGGTGGTTCGAATCCCGGCCCGGGTGATCCCATGCCGAAGTGCCCTTGGGCAAGACACTGAATCCTAAGTTGCCCCCGATGGCAAGCTAGCACCTTGCATGCAGCTCTGCTACCATTGGTGTGTGAGTGTGTCTCATTTGTAAGTCGCTTTGGATAAAAGCGTCTAATAAATGTAAATGTAAGTATAAATCCAAGACAAGTCCAAGTCCATCTTGAGACCAGACTCTAGTCCTGCAGCTCCAATATTTATATTAATTGAATACAACTAAAAATGACTCCCGCGTGTACTCCTACTATTCTATTGTTTAATAACTAAATTAAAGACATGTCATCAAATCCATGTATAAGACGTAGCTGTATTTAAATTGTTGTAAGTGTTGAGAAAAACCTCACCGCAAGTCTCCTCTACAGTACATAGAGGACAGGAAGTTGTTTGTCGTGCTGTAGAGTCTGTTGACAGGAAGCGTGACTAACACTTCTTTATAAAGTACTTGATCTTTGACATGAATGAATTGAACGATAAGTTTAAATGTTTTTATTGTAATTGAGAAGAGTAGTCGAGTGTTGCGCTAAGGACCTACAGTAGAAGGTCTACGCAGGGGATTTCCACTCGGACGTCATCGTAGGTGAGTGCACTGACAAAATCGTAACTTTCTCAGTGTGCGTTCGTAAATCAATCCCTTTTAAGTCTGTTTTACAATATTTCAAGACATTCTTGATCCATTTAATTTCTAAAAATAATAAAATATAATAAGTGGTAGCTATTGGCCTGTGTGATACAGTCTTCCTTAAGTTTCTCAATCACAAATCTGCTGCCCCCTGTGGTCAAAATTGGTATTACATACTAGTGGTAAATATTAGCTCCCCCTAAGGAGGGTAAAAAAAAGTATGTAGCCCCTTGTGGTCTAAGTTGGTATAACACTCATTGTTAGCTACTTTGTTTTTTATTTAATGTTGTTATTATTCTTTAACGGAGGAAAAATTCATTTTTATGCTTTTTTTCACGTCCTTTCTGACTGTTTCATGTGTTGATATAGACAAAGACGTCCTTGTTTTTTTTTGTAGTTACGATGAACGTGGGCACGGCGCACAGCGAGGTGAACCCTAACACACGTGTGATGAACAGCCGGGGCATGTGGCTGTCCTACCTGCTGGGCATCGGCCTCCTGCACATCATCCTGCTCAGCATCCCATTCGTCAGCGTGCCCGTTGTGTGGACGCTCACTAACCTCATCCACAACATGGTGAGACACACACACACACACACACACACACACGCACACACACTATTTCAGCATTATATTGTCCTGTAAGATCTCACTGCATTAGTTTTGTGTCAGTGACCTTGTTTTCGTCATGTGACTTTAAGGATATGATCTGATAAAGAATAAACTATTGGATTAACATTACAGTTTTACTATTGAGTGAAGTTTACACCCCCTGTGTATTTTCCTGTTTATTATCTAAAAACGAATAAAAAGAATTGAAATGAAGACAAAGGTATTTTATTTTGTTAAAAATACACACCCCTTTGCACTGTACTGAGCATCCAAATGAAATGGGTTTATTTTTCTTTCTTTGCTCACATTTGTATTTTTCCGTGGTGCAGCTGATATTCACGTGGAGTAGCTCAGCAGGGTTGTTCGCTGCTAAAGATCGACTGCATAAATTCAGCCGTATTTTACTTGCTGACTCTGCGCTTTTGGATTTCCCTTGTTGGCTGAACTTTGAGTGTAAATATGCAGTATCTGCTGAAACAGTGCCTGAATATGTGCTGAGTAAACATTCGGTTTTTAGGCCAAAGGGAGAGATAAGCCTGGATAACACGTGTGTGTGTGTGTGTGTGTGTGTGTGCAGTGCATGTATCTCCTGCTGCACACGGTAAAGGGGACGCCATTTGAGACCCCGGACCAGGGAAAGGCTCGGCTTCTCACTCACTGGGAGCAGATGGATTACGGTGTTCAGTTCACCGCCTCACGCAAGTTCCTCACCATCACGCCGATTATACTGTGAGTGTCTCCTTTCTCTATCCTCAAACTCCATTTGCTTCCTCCACCTTCCATCATCATCAGCCTGCATTTCCATCCTCATTTTCATTCTCATCCTCCATCCTCATCCTCACTCTCATCCTCTTCCCCATCCTTCATCCTCACTCTCATCCTTCATCCTAACTCTCATCCTCTAACCTCACCCTCACTCTCATCCTCTAACCTCATTTTCTATCCTCACGCTCATCCTTCATCCTAACTCTCACTCTCATCCTCCAACCTCATCCTCACTCTCATCCTTCATCCTAACTCTCACTCTCATCCTCCAACCTCATCCCCCAACCTCACCCTCCATCCTCATCCTCACTCTCATCCTCCATCCTCATCCTCACTCTCATCCCCCAACCTCACCCTCCATCCTCACCCTCCATCCTCATCCTCCATCCTCATCCTCACTCTCATCCTCCATCCTCATCCTCACTCTCATCCCCCAACCTCACCCTACATCCTCTCCCTCATCCTCCATCCTCATCCTCACCCTCATCCTCCAACCTCACCCTCCATCCTCATCCTCTCTCATCCTCACTCTCATCCCCCAACCTCACCCTCCATCCCCCAACCTCACCCTCCATCCTCACCCTCCATCCTCATCCTCCAACCTCATCCTCACTCTCATCCTCACTCTCATCCCCAACCTCACCCTCCATCCTCATCCTCCAACCTCATCCTCTCTCTCATCCTCCAACCTCATCCTCACTCTCATCCTCCATCCTCATCCTCAGTCTCGTCCCCCAACCTCACCCTCCATCCTCACCCTCCATCCTCATCCTCCAACCTCATCCTCACTCTCATCCTCACTCTCATCCCCAACCTCACCCTCCATCCTCATCCTCCAACCTCATCCTCTCTCTCATCCTCCAACCTCATCCTCACTCTCATACTCCATCCTCATCCTCACTCTCATCCTCTAACCTCACCCTCCATCCTCATCCTCACGCTCATCCTCCATTCTGAGCCCTCATCCTCACTCTCATCCTCCATACTCATCTTCAATCTCATCCTCATCCCCATCCTCTATTCTCATCCTCACTCTCATCCTCATCCTCCATCCTATTTCTCCATTCCCATCCCCTTCCTCATACTCATAATTATCATCCTCGTCTTTCATACACATCCTTCGTCCTCTTCCTACATTTCCAGCCTAATCCTCATCCTCCAACCTCATTCTAAATCTTATCCTCCATTCCCATCCTCATTCTCATCCTTATTTTCCATCTTCCCTCTTCCATTTTCATCCTTTATCCTCTTCTCAGCATTCTTAGAAACACACACGTTTTCTCTCCTGTGGTGCTGATTATTCAGACTGCCTTTGTTACATGAGCTCCTCAGTAAGTGTTAAAGTGCTGATGTAGGCTTCCTGTGACTAGAGCAGCCTTATTTAGGAACAGTCCCATAGCTCCGCTCTTTTCCTCTTCCTCTCTTTCACGCATCTACTTTCATGTGTTGCTGCATATAACTAGACACCACATGTACCTGCATGAAGTTTAAACACTACTGCTGTCCACGTTCTTCTTATATGGAGGTAATGGCATGCATGCAACATGAGCAACATTCTATGTTAAAGGAACAGTCCAGTGTTTACTTCATCATGGAGTGAAATGAGGCGAACCTGAACTCAGTCATGCTTAAAAAATATATATATATATATATTGTGATGTCTGTGAATGTGAGAATCTTAGGATATTGGTTCTGGAGTCAACAATGTGAAATTCAGTGATAGTAAACGTTCCTAAAGTTCTCAGTGAGGAGGTTATTACACAACACTCGAATGGAAAGCACTACAGAACACGGTTTGTAACACAAAGCCTCTGGTCTTCACCACCTGCTCGCTGACAGACTGAGCTGAAACTCACTACGGTGGATGGCGTTTCCTTTTCGACACACGCTGACAGCGGTGGACCAATCAGAACACACTGGACGTCAGACCAATCAGAGCAGAGTATGCTCTCTGAAAGGAGGAGTTTCAAATGAATCATTTAGAACTTTATGGAAAAGGAAAGGCTGGAGGGAAAACGCTAACGCTGCAGTTTAAATTATGAGCACGTTAAAGTGTTTTTGACTTCGGATGTGTGTAAATCTATTGAAACAGAATTAGGCACGTTTTAAATCCATAATAGGCGCTCTTTAACGTTTAAAATACTTAATTATACTGTATAACTGGTGGCGCACGGTGGCTTAGTGGTTAGCACGTTCGCCTCAGGGTCTGGGGTTCGAGTCCCGCCGGGGCCATGTGGAGTTTGCATGTTCTCTCCGTGTGTCGGGGGTTTCCTCCGGGTACTCCGGTTTCCTCCCCCAGTCCAAAGACATGCATGGTAGGCTGATTGGCGTGTCTAAAGTGTCCGTAGTGTATGCTTAGGGCGGCTGTGGCTCAATCGGTAGAGCGGGTTGTCCACTAATCCACTAATCGTAGGGTTGGCGGTTCGAATCCCGGCCCGGGTGATCCCATGCCGAAGTGTCCTTGGGCAAGACACTGAACCCTAAGTTGCCCCCAATGGCAAGCTAGCACCTTGCATGGCAGCTCTGCTACCATTGGTGTGTGAATGTGGTCTCATTAGTAAGTCGCTTGTAAATGTAAAAATGATATTTCTGTAAAGCTGCTTTGAGACAATGTACCATTGTAAAAAGCGCTATACAAATTGATAAATTATTATTATTAATTATTATATGAATGTGTGTGAGTGTGGATGTGATTGTGCCCTGTGATGGACTGGCACCCTGTCCAGGGTGTACCCCGCCTTGTGCCCGATGCTCCCTGGGATAGACTCCAGGTTCCCCGTGACCCTGATAAAGGAGGAAGCGGTAGAGGATGGATGGAACTATATAACTGGATAACTGGAACCATTACGCGTTTTTAGCAACGAGTTCAGTATCCAAGAAGTGAAAAACACATTCGTTGTGTGAAATGTGTGAAACCCAAGGTCTGCAAGCACGCGATCGGAGGAGAGCACGAGGAAGCTTTTATTAAAAGTTAAAAAAAAAGAACTCGTAAATCACAAATAATCTCTTGAGTTGTCTTTTTTTTTTCTTCTGATACTCCTACCGTTTGAGTGCTGCGATCGAGACGGAGTATTTAATAACTTGTACACACCACGTATCAAATCCTCCGTCTAAGCCAAAGCTCAAACAGCACTGCGTCTATGATGTTTGTCTCCTGCATCGCTTTATTGCCTCGCCTCGCCTCATCCACTTCGCTTTCTCTGTGTTTCTCCTTTCACTTTCTACACTTTCATCTTTCAGTTTTTTTTTTCCTCTAATACTTACACTGCAAAAAACAAAGTCAGGTTAGCCAGTGAAAATATCCTGAATGTAACATAATTGATCTAGTTATTTCCTGTTATAAGACTGATAAGTTGCTTACCGGGCCAAAGTATCACGATACACGTTGCGTATCAAAAAAATAATATCAGCATATGAAAATATGACAAATTGGCGCCACCCATCGGTGACACGCAGCGTAGTTACTGTAACCGATAAAGGTATAAGAGGAATAAAACACTTCAGGACGCTTCACTGATGCTTCACGTTCAGCCGCGTGTTGTTATTTTCGTGCTAGATGGGATATGCTTCTCTTCTGCAGAGTTATTACTTCAGAATAAAGCGATCCAGTGTTCCGAGCAGCGCCACAGGGTCATCCTGCGTTGGGTTTAATCTCCGTTATTCCTCTCATGTTTCTGTCTGGCTGATATCTGATGTCCTTTTCTCCTTGGTTCTGTCTTCTGTAGGTACTTCCTCACCAGCTTCTACACCAAGTACGACCGGATCCACTTCGTCATCAACACGGTGTCACTGCTCACCGTGCTCATCCCCAAACTTCCTCAGCTGCACGGAGTACGCCTCTTCGGGATTAACAAGTACTGAAGATGCTCTCCGCTCGCTCCTCGAACCCCGCGCTCTCCAGATCAACACGTCCGAGGTTCAGAGGTTTCTGATGAAGCACAGCAGGCAATGTTGAGAACGGGAAACTTCGGCACGAGTCACTTAACGTGATGATGATAACCGTTCCCTTGTGTTTTGACGTAACGGGTTTTGAAGGCTGATTATGAGGGAGAACTTGCGGAGGCGTCGCGCATCGATTTGACCGGGATTTCTTTCTTTTTTTTTTTTTTTTCTAACCCGTCTACGCAGTTTACGCTGAGAATTCTGTTACATTCGGCTGTTTTCGAACCCAGGTGCTGTGGAGAAAACGTTTCAAAGCGCAGGAAGAGCAGTGTTGCGGTGTTCCCACTGACCTGAAAATCCAAGCACGAGGAAAAAAATCGCTCAAATCTAATTTCTTCCTTTCATGGACTTCTCATAGACGTTGGATGTCTGTGTGATTAGCTTTTAGCTTTGCTGGTTCACTTTCAGTCGAGTAGGTTACTTTAACTGAAATGTCTCTAGTGTCGTGCTACAGCATGTCGTCTATGGTTTGCATATTTGTTCAACGTATGACCAGGTCCACTATTAGTTTAAGATTTTAATCTATCATTATGTCCATTTATACACCACACTTGAGGAAACAGTCCAGGGTGCAGCAGTGGGTTAATTCCTGCCTTGGGTCATCTCTGATTTTCAGTCAGAAGTAAAGTCTGTGCTTTACGCTTCAGGGCCGCACCAGACTCTCTAACAAAAACGAGAGCACCGTATTCCAGGAACTGTAAGATATTTGTAGTAGCCAGTCCAGGACCGATACAGTTAGGTTCAATCATTTGAAGACAGTGTTTCCCAACAGGGGCGCCGCGGCACCCTGGCGTGCCCTCTGATGAGAGCAAAGGGGTGCCGTGTAAAAATCCTTCAAACATTGCTAAAATGTTTAAAACATTTAAAATGTATGTAAATAAATATCCATGCCGTGTGTGTGTGGAGTTTGCATGTTCTCTCCATGTGTCGGGGGTTTCCTCCGGGTACTCCGGTTTCCTCCCCCAGTCCAAAGACATGCATGGTAGTCTGATGGGCGTGTCTAAAGTGTCCGTAGTGTATGAATGTGTGTGTGAGTGTGTGTGTGATTGTGCCCTGTGATGGACTGGTACTCTGTCCAGGATGTAACCCGCCTTGTACCCGATGCCTCCTGGGATAGACTCCAGGTTCCCCGTGACCCTGATAAAGGAGGAAGCGGTAGAGGATGGATGGATAATTTCCTCCACGTTGCTCTTTGAACATTTTCAAAGGGTGCCGTAACTGGAAAAAGGTTGGGAAACGCTGATTTAGGACCATCGCTATGTAAGGAATAAGACACATGAGGCTGTGTTGTTAAAGGAAAATAATCCACGACATGGCCCAAAGCGAAGTGGAGTTAATCTTCTCACCCTGAAGTTAATCAGATAATCTTCTGATTCGAGAATTTATCAGTGCTCTGGTATAATACGTGACATCTCCTAGGTTTTTTATTTGTATTTTTTGGCGTATCTTTCTAAATGTTGTCATTTATAACATAAAGACTGAACACTTTCTTTGCTTTGCTGTTTGTTTCATGATTTGACTCAATGATCACCGCTCAGGGGCGGGGTTTAGTAGTAGAAGAGTATGGTCATCCGAAATCCGACCCTAAATCATCTCTCATGCTCGTCTAACTCTGTGAACGAGTGTTTGCCGATGATCATATCGACCTGCTGGGGTTTCAGTGCGTGTGAAACCAATCAGCTTCCAGGCGCTGGGCTTTGAATAGGACTGTGAATGTGATTGGTAGAAATGTTCATGTTACTTCCTGTTTCGGTTTCACAGTGTTGCAGAAATTCAATGGATGATTAATCGAAACGGACTACAGAATAAACAATTATCTTAGTCTCCAAGTGAACAGGTTTGTCCTGCTCAATTATCTCGTAAGTCCGTCGGCTTGTTCTTACGACCCGGTCCAGGACAGGCAGCAACCTGGACGATAATACAAAGGGATGCCGATCCACAGCGAAATCTCCGTTAATCAAACTGTGTACACACACGTAATGTCTGGAATTCCACAAGCGATCCACGGTTCGGATGGAATACGAGAAATCATACTGTGATTATTAGCCCCGCCCCTAAACGAGCCTAGAATGCAGAGTCCTTCGCGTGGACGTTCATCATTCGAGTGTAAAAACGACCTCAGAAGGCAGAATTTTAGAAGAAAACATCAATTCGGACAATCCTGCCTATAAATACAGATGTAGAAGGCAGAATTGTTACAATTTAGACAGATTCTGCGAGTACTACGTTGTCGGGTCAGGTTCTTGGGCGTGATTAGTATAAATCCAGTTTCAATTCATCCATCCATCTTCAACCGCTTACTCCTTTTCAGGGCCACGGGGAACCTGGAGTCTATCCCAGGGAGCATCGGATACAAGGCGGGGTACACCCTGGACAGGGTGCCAGTCCATCACAGGGCACAATCACATACACACACATTCATACACTACAGACACTTTAGACACGCCAATCAGCCTACCATGCATGTCTTTGGACTGGGGGAGGAAACCGGAGTACCCGGAGGAAACCCCCGACACACAGGGAGAACATGCAAACTCCGCACACACACGGCCCTGGCGGGACTCGAACCCCGGACCCTGGAGGTGTGAGGCGAACGTGCTAACCACTAAGCCACCGTGCACCCTAGTTTCAATTCAATTCAATTTTATTTGTAGAGCGCTTTTTACAATAGACATTGTCTCAAAGCAGCTTTACAGAAATATCAATTAGTGACATCACAAACCGATCACGTATCTAGCCCCGCCCCCTAAGTCTGATTTAACAAAATAAGAGACTTTTTTTTTTTTTTTTTTTTGGTCCTGTGGGTAAACAGTGTTTCCTGTGCATTTGTTTAAGGTGGTGCATGCAATCTGCTGAACTCTGTTCCGTCTGCTTCGGCAGCTCACATCCTGTTTTAGAAGTACGACGGAAACCGAAACACAGGCGTGACGGTGGGCGGGGGTTATTTTTAGAGTCTGGCTCGCATCATATCATTGGTCAGATTATCTTACTGTATATAGAAAGCCTTGTTTTTGTCTTGTTAAAGCAGAAACGAGGAAATGAACCGAGCCAGCCTCTTGGTTTCAGTTCTTTCAGTTCAGACCGGGCATCACAGCGAGCTCAGTAACGGGATGTAGTGAGTTTAATAGCGTGGGGGGATGGGGGGGGGGGTAAATAGTAGAGAGAGAGATCTACATGTCCATACATTTTCATGTGTGAAAGAAATCATTATTCTATGACCCATTTATTATTTCAGTAATACACTTACAGCAAGAATCCAGTGTTTGTTCTCACAGTACATGTTCAGCACAGGGTTTTAAAATGAACTGCACAGAGAACCTGGAAATGTCTTAAATACTGTACTTCAAAGCAAATGTTTCTAATATTTCTCATTATGAGATTATTATAGAACAAATGACGTACAAGGAATAAAACACAGCAGGATGTGCAGCTAGAGGGAAATAATTCAACCTTAAAGGCACAACCTGAAGGGGTTTGTTCATCCTTCAGTGCTTCATAGCACAGCGATTTGCCAACAATTACATCGTGTGTACGTTTTATCCGCTTATAGTTACTTTTAATTGTGAAGAAACCACTAACTCGTCCGTCCTGAAGATTTCAAAAAAAGTTGCAGCTCTGACTGTTATTAAAGCGCTGACAGTGGAGACTCCTTCCATAAATCTTACATGCATTTAAAAAAAAAAAACAAAACAAAAAACGTTTATGAAAAGTCCTTGGGAATTCGCTGTTACTATAGAAACTATAACGCATCAGGATAAAAATGGGATTTATACCTGAGTTTCTGTCAGAGCTGCTGCCATGGAAAATTAATCAACACTTTCTGACCAATCACGGTCCAGAATTCAACAGCACTGATATTCACTATATATATATATATATATATATATATATATATATATATATATATATATATATATATATTTGTGTATATATATGCGTGTGTGTATATATATATGTATGTATGTATGTATATATACTGTATATATATATATATATGTGTGTGTGTGTATATATATGTGTGTGTGTGTGTGTGTGTGTGTGTGTGTG
>JAFFST010010983.1:1729-13113 GCA_022414735.1 Noturus placidus
CAAAATCACTACCAACCATCTAATAAAGTAAACCATAGGGATATAAATAGTCAATTAGAGCCGGAGTGATTTCCCCTCCCCCCAAAAACCCTTAAAAAAAAAACACCCAAAGTCTCCAAAACCCAAAGGAGACAGCAGTGTATCCCTCTACAAATAAAGTTGTCCACACTGAGACAACCACTCGGAAAGAACGCTGAACTAACCAACCCTTACCAAAACTAAAGATTTCAGTAAGAGATTAAATTCCCCTACTGACTTCAAATCTGATAAACAGTCTGCACACAATAACAGATATAATGTCCTTAACTTTAACTTAAAAAAAATATAAAAATTAAAAAATAAAAAGAACACGAAGTTTCACATTCTCCTGCTTCTCCTGCTTATAGTTACTTTTAATGTTGAGGAATTTCAAAACAATTATCACTCATATTATAGCAGCTATAAATTACCATTTATTGATCAGGTTTAATTTTTTTCCCCTCTATTTTGAAGTTATATATATATATATATATATATAATATTTGCGATGAGAGGAATAAAGCTCTTGCTGTTAGTCATAACAGTCATAAGAGTAATTCTTTTTTGCTCCAGGCTATATCACACCATTACTTCATTGAATATTTTCCTGTAACAGCACTCTCCCAAGTGCTTTATTCCTCACTTATCACTATACTCTGCTTGATTTAAAAACCCTAGAGTTAACTTAATAACCATTTCACCTGCTAGATTTTATTTTATAATACCTCTATAAAACAAAAATGCAGCCAGGCCATCTTGTCAAAAAAGCTCATTCTCATTTCATGATTTTTTTTCTTTGCGATACTTGTTCATATTCAGTATAATGAACAAAGATGAAGGAGCGTTAATAACTTAGCCATTTTCAGATGATCAATTATTAATTTTCTCCTCATGTCCTTGCAGTTTCTGGAGATTTGATTATTTTCTCTTAGAATCTCGCCAATATTATATAGGAAGAGGAGGATATGTCATCAACATCAGTAGACAATTGCAAAGAATCCTGATGTAGAACCAGAAAAGAAAATGACACGGAGAAATTTAAAAGAGTTGGGGGGGGGGGGGGGGGGGGGGATATGTAAGAATTAAATGAACCAAATAAAGGGAAAATGAAAGGAAGCCTTATATTGCATATTCATCCTGGATAGTACACCATAAATATTGCACAAAAGAACATTGCAAAATGAAAAATAATGCCACAGGAGAATAAAGTGATGAAATTGCTCATTTTGACCAACATTCCAGATAAAACCTTAGAATCCTGAGGTCATGATATATGAGAAATACCTCATTATTTTGTCAAAATTTGTTCATTTTGATATGGTGATGAACCTGTCGATTAACATATTGGCCATGACATGACAAATCTTTTAAGAGGTCCCATATAACAGACACTATTGTATAACTCTACATTTTCCAAAGCAATAAAAATTGTTTTAATCTTTATCATTGTGTACTTTTATTTAAATTTTATTTAAATTACTTTTATTTCATTAAAATTGTTCTTTGAAATTTCCAAGTGCTGGAAAAATTACTTGAGAGAGATAGAGAATAGGTTCTACTGGATTAAAGAGAAGAGCCAATTTGTCTTGGATACCATGTCTCCCATATATAGTTTAATACAGTAACTCAATACTGTTTGACCTTCAGGTACATCTACAGGTACATAGCCAAATTTAAATGACCTTCAGAAACTACAGCTTGTAGTCTAGGACAGTGATTAACAAACAATCCATATTGTACTGTACAGCATGTGAAGAAAGCACAAGCAAGAACCATCCACATCCAAAGTTTTTCCACTCTATGCAAACACAACCACTTTTGATCGTATGGAGTTTGGGAAAGGAATGTGGGGGAGATTGGGAGTGGTAGAAGCTCAATGTCCAGCAATGACTTTGCTCCAATAACTTCCATGTCAGAAAAACAGCCGTGAGTTTCCAGTTCCAGTCACTCAGTTTGGAAAGTTGAAACTGTACATGAATAAACAGATTTGGAAAAAAAAAAATCAAATGATTGATTTATAAACAGACAAAACACAAAGCTACAATAATGGAAACTGAACGACAGAAGAAATTGCTCTCAAAGATCTCAAGAGACATGAAATGGCTCTAAAGCTAGAGGAGATGATGAGGCAGAAGAAAATGAAAGAGGTTAAATGTCAAGAAGAACAGGAATTTATTAAGAGGGGGAGGAAAGATCAATCTAACAAGGAGAACAGAAGCAAAAAATTAATGTGTATTGTAACATGAGAGTGCAATACTTCATAGACTACAGAGAACTTCCCAAAAATCTCAGTTGGGCTGCATGAAGCAAGGTTCCTAGTTTCTAATATGGCTAAAATGTCTGTATGCCTCCAGGAAAAAACAATTAGATCAGGATCCAGAGAGAGTGATCAGAATATATGGAACAAAAAAAAGCAGACATAATTAGAGATCAATTGAGATGACTACAGCCCCTCTATGGCATATAAAAGAGATTTACTGTGCAATTAAAAAGGGAACTACCGAATACAAAAGGTATTTTCCGACATCATGTGAGGAACGGACCATGGATAAATTGTAGGCGGTTCAGGTATTATTACCATGTGAAGAAATATAATCAGACATGTATTTTATTTCCTGGTGCATTTAAGGGAGATTTCTGTTACATATAACTAAGAAAAACATCTTTATATCAGAATTCAATATACAACTAGTTGACATTAAAAGTAGACAGGTGCTTTAGAAAATGTTGTGCCCTGTATTACCCTTCCTATTAATTCACTACTCTCTCAAATCAATTTGACATGTGCCAAAAGGCAGCTGTTTAGCAGTGCTGTATTTGTGAGTGAGGTCAATAAAACCCTCTATTCATGACCTAGAAAACTGCAGGAAGCTTGTCTCGTAAATGTCTAGGAAAAAAGAAGGGAAAAAAAGGCATGTAGACCACCTATAGAGGGTGCAGTGATGTCAAGAAGCTGATTAAGACAATTCAATGCTGGGACATTGTCAAACACAAAAACATAGTATTGCTGAGTGATTATTATTATTTTTAAACAATTCTATTTATTAAATACCGAAAACAGTGTACTATAGAGAGCCCAAGGGCAGTAATGACAAACCAGGCAAAGGTTTGTCATCAATAGAGATTGACTGTACAATATACAAAGGCTATACTGAGTCCCATGTGGTGCTAATTGACTGTGCCAGTGGTTGGTAAGCTGGTGAGGTGGAATGCTGGAAAACATAGACAGGACTTGAGTTGGACTGCCAGGTTACTGAATACCAGAAACGGTGACAAAACACGGGTCTTGGATCTTATCACTAAAGCATTGCAGGTTGTAGCTCAAACCAAAGAGGAGCCACACCTCATGCCACCTGTTTAAGCAGCTGATCTTCTGAAATCTGGCCTGTACACCTGAAGCCACATTGCCTCCTTCTCAGATTGAAGATCAGCTGGTTAAACAGCTGATTAAGAACGCTCAGACCTAAAGCCTATTCCAAGATCACTGGCAGAAATACATCTTGGATGGGACACCAGTTCACCAAAGGGCACTGTGCACACAAGCACCCAATTTCACACAAATTGAACACCTGTAATTAAAGAATCAATACAAAAACAGACATTTAATGTAATGCATGTCTCTACAGAAGGAAATGCAAACATTAATCATCCTGTTGTAACAGCCTCTGGGAAGGACTCATTTCAAGCAACTTTATTCAGTTTTAGAAAACAAGGGCTGAGATAAAACAGTCTTTTCTTTGTCTTAACTGTGATGGTAGGAAAAAATAACATCTATGTAAACGAGGGAGCGCTAACCATAATAGAGAGTACTCAGTGTTGAGAGTAAAGGCTACTAGTACTGCTGATATTGCTAGTGATGAAAAACTATCCTGGTGCAGACAAAACATTACTTTTTGTACCAAAATATTGTGGACTCTTACACCAGTTGTGTATTGTGGACTCTTACACCGGCTGTGGCTCAGTTGGTAGAGCGGGTTGTCCACTAATCCACTAACCGTGGGGTTGGCGGTTCGAATCCCGGCCCGGGTGATCCCATGCCGAAGTGTCCTTGGGCAAGACACTGAACCCTAAGTTGCCCCCAATGGCAAGCTAGCACCTTGCATGGCAGCTCTGCTACCATTGGTGTGTGAATGTGATCTCATTAGTAAGTCACTTGTAAATGTAAAAATGATATTTCTGTAAAGCTGCTTTGAGACAATGTACCATTGTAAAAAGCGCTATACAAATTGATAAATTATTATATTTTGATTGCAGGACAGTGGGAATTTCCTCATCTTTTTTTGGGTACTACTTTATAATAAGAGTGTTGAATTTCACCTTTGTGAATAAACGGCAGGTTCAGCATTCATTGGATGATTTCATTACTTGTAAGTGTTTTCCAAAAAAAGCAGTGGCAACTCAAATGGAAACGATTTGCTAAATATAAGTAGCAAAAAATGTAGATATATATATATATATATATATATATATATATATATATATATATATATATATATATATATATGAAATTATAAAATAAAATGATATAAATACAGGAAAAAAAATGAAATTTTTAATAATGCGGAATTTTTAATATTGAACATCATTCTGCAGCGTATGACAGGACATTTTTGAAAAATAACTTTATGCTAAAGTCAGTAAAATCAGTAAAACATGATTTATTTATTATTTGGTTCTTACCATTGCCAGATAGCAGGTCATTGAAGGGAAAGGACCTCTGGCCTAGTCCTCCCATTGTTACTTGCTCATGGAAATGCTGGTGCAGGCGAGAGTAATGTAATCAATGTTCTTTCAACTATTACGCAATACTTCCAATTAGCAGAGACGAGCCTGACAATCCATGTTCAGATAACCTCACAGGCAAAGTGCAAATCACTTATCAAGGGTCAGGGTGGGTCCCAGGGTGTTTCATCAGGAGGACAAAAGGCTCTTTGCCATTATAAGAAGAGTAAGTCAATATCAGCTAACAAACATTTGCTAAGGTTAGCAATACTTGCTAATCAGACCAGTTGTCCAGTAACAGCTAGCTAGCTAACTGTTGTGAGGCAGCATGTTGGGGAGGATCCACCACACTCCTACATGTTGAAGATGTATCGTATATACTGGGCAATCGTTCATCAGTACAAATTAAAATAAATCTTCTTAATGACACTGATAGAGTCAGTCTTGTATTCACTCTTCAAAATGGCAGCCATTGTTTTGGGGATCTGTTCCAAATGACATTAAAACTCTAAAGAGAAGTGATATTTAACGGGTCCTTCTTTGTTAAAGAACAGATTGTGCAAGCAGAAGAATCGTTTTTAAAAGGTTTTCTGTAATACTTTTGCAGGGAAAAGCCAAAGAATATGCTGAGAGCCTAATTATGGTAAGGACAAGCATGCAGATCAATAATGATATTACTGTCCTAAACACTAGATGTTTCCTCGGAAAAGCCCTGACCTGTGAGAAAATGCTTTATTTGTCTCTGACACAATTAAAATGGTCAATATATACAATGTTGAGGAGGTCGACTTACTTCCTGGAGACCTCCTCTATGCCTCTATGTGTTTCCATCAATGGATTTATCGGTACTTTGGTATGAGAACAATAAACAAGATTGGGATGGCAAGAATTGATCATTTCCAAGTAAAGTCAGACTTAAGATGGGAATCAGAGTAATGCTAACCAAATTTGAACCAAATTACAGCTCTAATCAGTTTGCAAACCACAGAAACTAAATACTTAAATCCTTCAATTAAGATCACATGAGTTGAATTCTTATATAAACCAAAACCAATTCTCATAACTCTCTCCATAATTGAAGGGATATTCACCACCACCTTCTGGTAATGAATCATTACATTTATGAAGCTATCCATCCAGTACCAGCTGTCTAATCCCAGTGGTCCCTAATAGTGTTTGATTAACGTAAAAGCCAATATTTAATCCCAATTGATTTTGCTCTGTCACACAACACGGCATGTCTGATCACATTATTTCTAAGTGGTTTCTCAGAAGAATTAAGTCCCTGTGGATTGTAATGGTCGGAAATTTACATACCATCTTGCCAGAAGATTTAAACCATTTGGAAATGAGTATGTACAATGGACTCTCGTATTATTGATACTTGTTTTTTTTCTAAATCTGAAGGCAAAAATGAAGTGGTATTATGGTATGAACGTCCCTAAAAAATTACGTGGGGAAAATGGAAGGAAGACCTGAAAACCCTGACTACTGGTGAAGACCCTCTGGGTATTGAGAAAAGTCTACGATTAATAATACGAGACATTCAAATGTCCTGGATGACTTAAAACTTTAATTACACCTGTTAGACTATCTATCCAGCTCTCTCTCTCTCTCTTTCTCTCTCTCTCTCTCTCTCTCTCTCTCATGCTTCCAAGGCCTGGTACCAGTGTCCTCATTCCTATGACTGACTACCAGGATGTCACAATGGTGTAGAAACCCTGGATCTGAGGAAGATATAGAGGAGGACACAGAGTCATATCCTCTCCCTGGAATCAAAAATACCCTAGACAGAGCTTGACCACACCCCTGCTGCTATAAGGAGCCTGTATGGGTTCTCTAGTTGAAGGTACTTCCCACACTGCATTGGCCTTGTTTTATAGCAGTCTCTAGGTAGCTTTTCTCCTTGGTTTGCTGCTGTCCTACTTCTGGGTATGACATACTTGGAGAAATCACATCTGCTTTCCTCATCAGCTCAGGCCCTAAATTAAGGAAATGTATACACACACACACACACACACACACACACACACACACACACACACACTGCCTTTGGCCACACTGTATAGATACACAGTATGATGATTTGTAGTGCTGGGATGATTCAGGATGGTTTTATGTAAGTTTAGTGTTGTTTTATTAATTCTCTTGTGTCTCCTTTACATAAGTATTGAAGCAACTAGGGCCTGTGGCTTGACCTTGAACAGCTTGTTGTTTGCCTTCTTTTGTGGGTGTAAGCCCTCTTGACACTGAGAGAGAGAGAGAGAGAGAGAGAGACACACAGAGAGAGTCTGATTCATTATTTACATTATTCGCCTACTCACTCTGATTCTTTATTCACTCAGGCACAAAGTACACACACTGAGGTCTTCTCTTCAGGCTGAGGGCTATCTATCTATCTATCTATCTATCTATCTATCTATCTATCTATCTATCTATCTATCTATCTATCTATCTATCTATCTATCTGTCTGTGTGTCTGTCTGTCTGTCTGTCTGTCTGTCTGTCTGTCTGTCTGTCTGTCTGTCCATCCATCCATCCATTAAAATCTACCCATCCATCTGTCAGTCTGTCTGTATGTCTATTTTCAGACCTATTTTTCTGTCTGTCTCTCCATCCAACCATCCATCCATCAGTTTTTCTGTATATCTATCTAAGTACTTATCACTGATTTGAAAGCTGTGTGTAAATATATATATATATATATATATATATATATATATATATATATATATATATATATATATGTACTTAAGTAGGATGTATTCAGATAATACAGGCCATGTCTACAGGACTTGTCTTGATATATCATATATAATATTTTAGGATGCTGACCGGTATTTCTCACCATCAATAAGTGTCTCATAGTGCTTGAATTCATCCTAGGTAAGTGAGAAAATGTGGGAAATTTAAATCGTTGCCCTTCCAGCTTTGGCGTTAGGGCTGGGAATAAGGGAGGAACTCATCGCTTTAAAGTGGGACAGTGCAGTAAGACTGCAGACTCTATGACCTCCAAGATATCCACTGAAGTCGCACAGGAAATTCCGTTCAACCTTGTGTTGAATATTTGCATTGTGGAATAGGAGAGAGAATGACCTTCCATGTTAAGTGATTGGCTTTGAAGGACTTAGTGAGTGATTTGACGGATGTTTGTGTGCCTATTGGCAGGTTTTTTTTTTTTTTTTATAACAGGATCTTGACTGTGACAGTATGTGTTATACAGAATAAAGGTGGATCTTCAAGAAGGGAAGTACAGGTCTGTAGAATCCAGGTGTGGCTATATTGCGTTTTGGTGGATTTCATTATTTATTTATTTATTTATTTTTTTTTTCCCTGAACTCACAGATACTCAAAGAAGGGAACTAAACTGTATACAAATATATAAACACAATATTATTATTAAAAGAAATGACTACGTAACTAAAACAAAATATCCAAATAATATACTTATATTATTCTAGAGTTGAGTGTATATCACCATTAAGAGTCTGAGACTGTAATCTAATTTCACATTTTCCACATTTTGTACACATCCCTACTACATTGTAGTGATAATATTATGCATAGTCACCTCCAAAATTATTGGCACCCTTCATTAAAATGAATTAAAGAATGAATGAATAGATGAGCAGTGAGTAGAGCATATTCTGTACACAATCTTATTTTCAACTATAAAAAGGTGTATGATTGACAATGAGACAATAGTGCCATGTTTTTTCCTCAAAAGCTGGTTTAATAATTATGACACACAATACTGTAAGTCATATTTGGTGAAACGTTCCTCTGGAGAAAATAACAGCAATGAACCACTTCCTGTAATTGTAACAAGGTTGTAGTGGGATCTTCTACATGTGCAGAACATCTTACCCTCTTTTATATTTTTAGGTTTGTGTATCTGAGCTGCTCTTTGAAATTTCAACTTTCATTCTGACTACAGGTTTTTAATAGGGCACAAATCCAGAGAACCGAGTCATTACCCATAAGTCTTAAGTGTGCCGGTCATTGCCATAAGCTGGCCCTCTTTAAAGGATGGCAATAATTGTACATCATTCTTTAGAACTTCATCCTAGTCAGGGTTGAGATGGATCCGCAGCCTATCCCAGCGACACAGGATATGAGGCGAGAATATACCCTGGGTGGGTATAGCATCATTATTTATGACCTAGTCAGGGTTGTGATGTTTAAAATTAGGCTACTCATTTGTTTATATTTTAGGAGCTAAATTCATTGGAAAATATCATGGGCAGATTTAAAAAAAAAATGTGTGAGCAGGATTAAAAAAACCCACCAACAACAAACAGTCCCGCTCACATCTTTAGCCGACCCCCCCCCACCACTCCGACCCCCCCCATACACACACTAATTCCAAGAATTAAACAAACAAACAAAAAAAAACATTAAAAAAAATAATTAGATATAGGCCACACCTACTGTTGCAGCATCCTTTCTTTGCTTTCCTCCTATTTCCATTTATACTATTATATATGTCAGTATGTAACGTCAGTAACATGCTTCATCTCCCTGTTCTGGCAGCAGCCATATTTCACTTTTGACCAAGGTTCTGAGACTCGGAGCACTAAAGCATGTTCAGGATCTTGTTTTATACACATCACTGTAAGTTTCATTCTGATATTGATATGAATATGTTAGCTGCCTCTAGGGTGCATAAATCTGCCTTGTCTCCTTCTCCTCACCGCTCCGGGGTCAGTGCTACACTCAGAGAGTTCACTCTTTAACAACAAGGTCAGCTCCAATTCCTCCGAGTCAGGCTTTATTGAACTGCTGCAGTTATGTTTGACTGGCGCCGCAGTAGCCCAGCGCGCTGAAATTTCACAAATTACACAACAGCGTCATATGGAAGAGTGCGGAGGCAGTGATTTAAGTTAACTAAGCTTTTGATTCGCATTTACTTAAACAGCTTGCGTCTTAATAGGTTAAATGATTTACAACCTTTGTCTAAGTAAGGGCTGAACATTCCTGATTGAATGTCATGCTGTACAAACAGATGCATAATAGAATTGTCATTAAATTATAAATAATTTTTAATGATGATTCAACCACTATGGCCAACATTAGATACACACCTGTTTTTTTTTTTAAAGTGATATATATATGTATGTATGTATGTATGTATGTATGTATGTATGTATATGTATGTATATGTGTGTATGTACAGTATGTATAATATCACTTTTAAAAAACGGGTATGTATCTAATTTTGGCCATAGTGGTTGAATCACCATTGAATAATTTATTTATCTATCTATCTATCTATCTATCTATCTATCTATCTATCTATCTATCTATCTATCTATATAGATAGATAGAGTATATAATCTATATATAATCTATATAAAGTATATAATAATTTTTATATATATATATATATATATATATATATATATATATACTGTATATATATAAATTATTATATACTTTCTGCATTATGTACTGTATGTACAGCATATTCATACAGTTCAATATTTATATCTATATACAGTATTTGCACTTTATATCAAGTTATTACTTTATATACAGCTATTTTTGTTATCACCTGGCTATTTTATTCTACTCTAAGCTTGTCCTGTTTTGTGCTATCTCATCCTGTCTAATGCTGTCTTCTTCTGTTCTCTCCTCTGTCTTCTTTAGTTGAGTCTTGTATTGTCTTGTCCTGGTCTTTCCTGTCCCATTCAAGCATGTCATGTGCTTGCCCTGTTCTTTCCTGTTCTGTATGTCCTGCCTTGACCTGTCCAGTCTTGTCTAATCTTACCCTACCTTGTCCTATCTTGCTATGTTTTTTCTTGTCCTGTATTGTCTTTTCCTTGCAGAGTGTGCATCGGGACTGGGATCCTTGGGACCCAACAAAATGCAGGCTGTGTTTATTTTCAGTTAGTTGGGAGCTAAATTCTTCATATGGAGATATGAAGCTTGTGGAACAAAGAAAGGCCATGTTGATTAACAGGATAGTGTAACAGGATGTGGCATGATACTCGTCCAGCACTGCACAATGCATTGACTGCATTGGTCACTATATTTTAAATTTCTTTTTTTGGAAATAGAAAAAAGGGGCTTAGCGGTTAGCATGTTTGCCTCGCACTTCCAGGGTTGGGGGTTCAATTCCCACCTCTGGACTGTGTGCACAGAGTTTGAATGTGTTCTCGCCGTGCTTCAAGGGTTTCCTTCGGGTACTCTAATTTCCTCCCCAGTCCAAAGGCATGTGTTTAAGGCTGATTGGCATTTCCAAATTGTCCATAGTGTGTGAATGGTTGAGCCATTGTGCCCTGTGATGGGTTGGCACCCCGTCCAGGGTCGCCCTTAATAAAGCTCACACTGAGCAACCGTACTTGAGTCTAGCCTCATTATCCAGTATTATAGGATCCACCATGGCCCTGGCCAGAATAAAGTGAATGAATGATATTTTAGAAAATATTGCATGATGGTAAAACCAGGAATAGCTGTAGGGTCAGGCAGATTGGTCAAAGTTTCTGTGGGATTGCTTCTTTAAGAACACAGACCTGGCTGCATATAAATCCAGCATCTCTTATAAATCCAGCATCTCTAATCTGAAGTTAGGATTATTAAACATTAGATCTCTTGCGCCTAAAGCTCTTATTATTAATGAAACTATTACTGATCAGGAATAT
>JAFFST010011350.1:0-14010 GCA_022414735.1 Noturus placidus
AATTGTTTGTATTATTTTCTATTAAGGTAGAGAGATAGACTTTTCTAGCGTCACTAAGTGATTTTTTTTATACTTTAGTAAACTCTCCTTCCATGCGGTTTGGAATATCACCAGTTTCGTTTGGAGCCATTTACGTTCTAATTGTCTAGTGGTTTGTTTTAAGGTACGCGTTTGATCATTATACCATGGCGCTAGTTTTTTCTCTCTAATTTCCTTTTGAGTGGAGCCACTCTATCTAATATGTAGCGGAGAGTTGACTCTAAGCTTACAGTCGCATCATCAAGATCTATCGGATCGGACGCTGATCCAAATCTAATTGACGTTTCTGAGAGACTATTTATGAAGCTCGTTGCAGTAGCTGGTGTGAAGGTACGTTTCACACGGTAGCGAGGTGAGGTGGAAATATAATGATCAATATGAATTGTAGACGAGGTAAGATAATGATCTGAGACAATTTCAGACTGGGGACGAATTTCAGGATTTTCTATATTTAGTCCATATGTTAGTATGAGGTCAAGAGTGTGACCACCATTATGGGTCGGTCCAATTACGTTCTGCTTAACCCCTACTGAATCTAAGATAGACATAACCGCGATTCTCAGAGGGTCTTCTGGATTGTCAAAATGAATATTAAAATCACCGACGATTAATGCCTTATCTACAGAAACAACCAGCTTCGAGATAAAGTCTGCAAATTCACTAAGGAATTCAGTGTATGGCCCTGGGGGTCTGTAGATAATAATCTCACCTCGTGGAGTTGCAGTAATCATGAGAACAGTGAGGAATCAGCCCAGAACTACACGGGAGGATCTTGCCAATGATCTCAGGGCATCTGGGACCATAGTCACCAAGAAAACAATTGGTAACACACTACGCCGTGAAGGACTGAAATCCTGCAGCGCCCCTGCTCAAGAAAGCACATATACATGCCCGTCTGAAGTTTCCCAATGAACATCTGAATGATCCAGAGGACAACTGGGTGAAAGTGTTGTGGTCAGATGAGACCAAAATGGAGCTCTTTGGCATCAACTCAACTCGCCGTGTTTGGAGGAGGAGGAATGCTGCCTATGACCCCAAGAACACCATCCCCACCGTCAAACATGGAGGTGGAAACATTATGCTTTGGGGGTGTTTTTCTGCTAAGGGGACAGGACAACTTCACCGCATCAAAGGGACGATGGACGGGGCCATGTACCGTCAAATCTTGGGTGAGCCAGGGCAGGGCATTGAAAATGGGTCGTGGATTGGTATTCCAGCATGGCAATGAACCAAAACGCACGACCAAGGCAATAAAGGAGTGGCTCACGAAGAAGCACATTAAGGTCCTGGAGTGGCCTAGCGTTCACTAGACTGGAGCTGAAGGTTCGAGTTGCCAATCGTCAGCCTCGAAACCTTAATGACTTGGAGTAGATCTGCAAAGAGGAGTGGGACAGAATCCCTCCTGAGATGTGTGTAAACCTGGTGGCCAACTACAAGAAACGTCTGACCTCTGTGATTGCAAACAAGGGATTTGCCACCAAGTACTAAGTCATGTTTTGCAGAGGGGTCAAATACTTATTTCCCTCATTAAAATGCAAATCAATTTATAACATTTTTGACGTGTTTTTCTGGATTTTTTTGTTGTTATTCTGTCTCTCTGTTAATTTGTTGTTATTCTGTCTGTTCAAATAAACCTACCATTAAAATTTTAGACTGATCATTTCTTTGTTAGTGGGCAAACATACAAAATCAGCAGGGGATCAAATACTTTTTTCCCCACTGTTGATGTGTGTATCTCTCTCTCACACACACACACAAGCACACACACATCATCTCTGTGTGTCTTCCCTCATTCTTTGGAATCTCTAACTTCTGTCTTTCTCTTATTCATCTGTGTCTGACTTTTTCTCTCTCTTTGTGTGTGTGTGTGACCACGTCTCTGTAGGAGGCACTGGAGGCATGTCAGACGCGTCTCAGTAAGCTGGAGTTGCAGCAGCAGCAGCAACAATCAGTGCAGCCGGAGAGCACAGATGCCAAAGTGCTACTAGGAAAGTGCATCAACATCATGCTAGCCATCGCCACGGTGATCCTGGTGTGCGTCTCCACGGCGGTCAAGTTCACAGTTCCACTGCTGCGCAGCCGCCTACACATGCTTGCGACTTCGGTGTGCGTGTGTTTGCTTGTGCTCGGCTGGAGCCACTGGGAACTCATACAGTGTGTGGTGGAGCAATTACTTCCGACCAGATGAAGTGTGTGTGTGTGTGTGTGTGTGTGTGTGTGTGTGTGCTCACACTGTCACTTGTGACACTGGCACAGGGGTCAGGAGGAAATGTTTGGATTTTAAATTTCAATTTTGTGTCTTTTGTGTGTGTGTGTGTGTTGAGATTTGGTGGGTGGGGTTACTCTGGTTTATGCAACACAGTCTCACATGCAAAGTCCAATTGAATCTGACTCCATAATTGCTGTCTAATGCGAGTAATATTCTCCTTGCGGCCACAGTATACAGTACAAAGTAGAAATGATTGGTTACTTTCTAATGTTTACTTTTTACTTTGCCAGAAGTTCTTCACTGTTCAGTGTGAAGTGAGAAGAGCTAACCTTCGATAAGTGTTAGATAAGCTTTACTCACAGCGATCAGGAGAAGTTTAGCGAGTGAAAGCAAATGTAGTGAGCGTAATCGTCTGTAATCGGCTAGGATGTTGACATCCCGTTCTTAAAGAGATATTTATCGAGCATTATTACAAGAGTTCAGAATAAGGCCATACTCACTCGCATTCTCCAATCTCATCCAAATCAAGCTGGTGTTTGGCGTTATGCAAATAGATATATTTCACTGTATTCATGTATTAGATCACTCCTGCATGGTCGAATCCTTCAAACTCTGGCAGCGATCAGACTGGACTCACACTGTACTGTGTTCTCACAGTGTAACTGCTTCATTGAGCTGGTGTAAATGCCCTCACCTGCACCAGTGGTGTTTTTCTCTCTCTTATGGTCTACGTTTCCTCTAGAGCAGGAAATAAACCAAAGCTCAGCACACACCAGCTGTCTGAAATGCATTGTAAGTGATGCTCAACTTCAACTGTGCACAGAAAGCAAATACGTAGTGGTGGTGTTTTTTTTAATGTGTGTTTTAGTCTTGAATTAGACCGCGGGATGCTGGGGGCTGTATTATCGAATGAAATGTAGGACATTTTAAATGAAGGATTTAAGGACTTGTTTTTTTTTTATACCTCAAACTGTTCTGATGAGTTTGTGAATAGAGATTGCTATATCACGTGGTGTTTTTGTGTTCATCACCTTCTATCTATAAATAGCTGTTATAGTTACTACTTAAAATATTGTTATAGATGCCTTCTTTCAGATTTGTAAGACAAAAAACACAACCTTTTGGTAATGTTCCATTATACATTTTATTTCCTTAATGAATGAATGATTGATTACAATCAGCTAATCTGTAAAGTAGTCAGTGTGGAGCAGATTTCATTTGGGTTCCGACCAAAATAAGCAATAATGACACTTTTTTTTTTCCAATTTCCTTATGTTGTTTCTTTAGTTTGACACTAGAACTACAGCTACAAGGCTGGCTAACAAGTAATTGAATAAGTAATTATTTCACCACATCTAGTTCTTCAGTAGTCACTCAGACTTGCTGATGTGATTTATTGTACTCTATAGTATCATGATGCATTATTTCTGATTAATAATGTAGTCA
Source organism: Noturus placidus (assembly GCA_022414735.1). Lineage (NCBI taxonomy): Eukaryota > Metazoa > Chordata > Actinopteri > Siluriformes > Ictaluridae > Noturus > Noturus placidus. Next base: position 3,695 of record JAFFST010011350.1, read on the forward strand.
TACAGCCATCTTTCCCTGGAAACGTCTCGGCTGGTTGGTGCTCATTCCAACAATCAGGACCCCTAGAAGTTACATTAGTAAGCAGTAATGTGTTTTACCCTGACTTTCTGCCGGAGGCGGTGAGAGGTCGCCGTGTCACTAGACAGACCATAGAACTGACTGGAAAAGTGTTCAGAAAAGGCTCATGACACTGGAGAACGTGCACGGTGACCCTCAGGTAGTAGTGAAGGATTTCCTGAAGCAGCAGACTACTAAACAGTGTGGCTTATCACTGTGCACATCCAGGAAGTCTGTCGGCCATGGTGGTGATACTCGCCAGCCATTCAGCACGGGATGTCCGAACCAGACACTGCATCCTTGAGATGGTTGATGTTGAGGCACTAAGCTGCCTATCTTGATCTTACACAAGACCCAAACGTTGAATGCATGAGCACAGGTCTCGCCACATGACTGTTTACCACTTATATTGTGGAAAAGGAGTCTTGGCCGTCAACAAAGTGGTGTTTACTGAGGGGAAAACTAACTCAACCATGCTAGCAGCACAACCAGAGACTCGCTGCTCAGCCGAATGGTGATGGATGTGAAATATTTGAGATAATGCAGATTTAGGTCCTGTCCTGGATACGAATGAATGAAGGGAAACACCATTCCAGCACCCGTGTTGCAAATGACAGGAATTGATCTATTTAATCAGGCTCAGGTGTGAAAGTTACATGGTATGGGGAAACCTGGTGGTGGTCTACACACGGTGTGGGATGGAGAATACACAAAGAACCTGATATGGAGGGGATAATGAACACCTACTGAAAGGTCATAGAGATGAGTAGTAAACGGCACAGTTTTCACTTAATAACAGTGCGAGTGGTTGCGTGTAGTTCCTTGACGTCAGAAGAGTTAAGAGGATGGTATCGCCAGCTTTGGAGAACACCTATGACCATAGTGATATGGTGTACATGTGGTCTAAGAAAAGAACAGTGGAAAGATGGATTTATGCCTGCAATATTTATTGTGTGATTCTCACAACGTAGGTGAAAGCCATAACATTATTGGGGAAGCCATATTGCTAAACCAGAATGACCCCCCTTAACACCGAACTTCCCAAAGCTCAAAAGTTTGTGATTATTGACTTTCACTGCTTATTGTACAGGTTGTTTATTTTAGAATGAGACCTTGAATAAGGTTAAACTGATTAGACTCCATTTGGGAATTTCTCTCTGGATTGGAGGAAGGTGCTACTCCCAGAATCATAGCTGTGGTGGATGTTATCAGACCAACAGACCTGAACTTAAGGCTGCTCGCATCTATAAGAGCAAACACTCTCCCTGTAGCTTAGATGCAACAAGACCAAATTACCTCTCAATGTATTTTTTTTCCCTAGTTTCCCTGTGAATGCATGTATTAAGGCTTTGCACTTATAGCATTTGTTTTGTGCTCCTCTGTCATGAATCTTACACCGAATGTCAAAGTAAAGTGTTCGTGTTTTCAGTGGTCTCCTAGTCATGATTGTCTTAAACATTTTCTTTTTGTCTTAAGAATTCTCTCAGATGCTGAGGAGGTGATGCTTGAATAATTTGAGAAGCACTCTGCTGCCCTCTTATGCTCATTGAGATAAATGCACCTAGCAGCGAAGAGCACATTGCACTGCCTGTCTAAATCACTGAGAGGAATTTTTTTCTTTTTTGTGTGTCTGTGACACTGTCACCAGGACACACTGAGGGTATGTATCTGCTGTACAGTGAACATAGCACTGGTACCCCATTGACAGCACCTTGTAGAGGGAAAATCAATTCCAAAGAACTGCACGTGATTTAAGAATCCAATTAAATAAACAGGCTCAGCAATAAATAGTGGTTATGTGTTTGAGGAAACCACTGAACCACACTAGTAGTGCTAGCCAGACGTCTGCTAACTGACTGGAATTAGGAATATTTAAAAGAGAATGAACGATCCAGTGGCGTGTAAATAACATATTTATTATAATTTTTTGCAAAGAAAAGATGGATAAAATATTCATCGATCCATCTTTAAAACCTGTTGCAGGGGTAAGTTTATTTTTTTTCTCCTTAAGATTTTGCAATTATTAAACACTTATTTTTTTCAAAATGATACACACATTCCTAAAGCAGGAGACAGTTTGTATGGGTGTGGCAATTGATTATAAAGAGGAAACTGTAGCTTACACCTAGTACAATGTTGTTTTTTTATACTCTACCCTTTTAAAACATTTTACCTTCAGACATTTTCTGAATACAAAAAACCCCTTTGGTCTTATACTCCTGTCGAATATATCATAATATAGATACAGTTCATATAATTGTAAACACTTGTTCAATGTACTTTGGGCTACATTGTTAATGTATTAAATGGTTAGTAGCTTGCGTGTGTCTTGTATGTAAGTGCATTTGAAATGTGAAAGTTTTTTTGGGGAAAGAAAGGAAATCCTGGTCTTGGAAATGGTCTACAGTGCACGTTTGATGTTTTCCTGTTTGTTTTTCCTCGTCACCAGATTCAATATTCATCGGCTTGCCATCAGCTTGCGCCGGTCAAAATGCTTTTATATCAGGGATGAAAATAAGAATTTTTATTGCAAATGAATGTCATCGTGAACTCTTATGCAATTGGTTGATTTCATAAATGTAAACATTTAAAAAAAAAAATATGAACACAGGATGTTTCTTTGTATGTCGCACCATTCTGTATAAACTCCAGAGACTGTTCTGGGGAGGTACCATCAACCATGCCACGGTTAAAGTCACAGAGACCCCCCCCTCCATTCTGATGTGAACATTTCCTGAAGCTTGACCATGATTTTAAGCCTTGTGCTGCTGCCACATGATTGAATGATTTGGATAACTGCATAAACGAGCAGGTGTACAGGTGTTCCTATTAAAGTGGATGGCGAGTATGACTGTTTTTAGCCTTGGAAGGTCAAGGTGGAAGTATTTCAGTTCATGTGCAGTGCAATGGGACTCCAGGACCAGGATTTGAGAGATACTCAAGGGGAAGTGTGTGTGTGTGTGTGTGTGAGAGAGAGAGAGAGACATGACTGACTTACCAGGAATGTTACTGTAAAAAATAATATACTGCTGATTTGTATAAATATTATTAAGGGGGGGGCGTGGTTAAAGTAATTCAGTGTTAGAAAGTATCAATACTGTGGTGTATATAAATGCATCTCTTTGGGATATTTATTGATTTATTTTTTTATTGGCAGGTGCTGTATACTGTGACTCTCGTGCTGAGCTCCTGTAGCACGGTCTGCGCTTCTTTCTCCAGCTCCTCCACCTCCAGCGCTCTCTCTGCCAGAGTCCTCTGATTCACTGAGAATGTCTTCTCCAGCTCTGTGAGGTGGAAAAAAACATCACGGTAAATACACTACGGCTGTGAATCTTTGGTCTGATAGTGAATCACAATCTATTCGTTTTCCATATGATTCGAAAGCATTTTTAGTAAATTATATGAACAATGCTGATTCAATACACTTAGATTTAGCTTCTTAAGAAATATTCTAACATGTTAAACGTATTTGTTTCCTCCTGGAGATCATTAAGAAATAAACCTGTGGTGGGTGGAGATTGATGATTGAGATATTAAATATGTGTTTATTTTGGGACTCGCTGTGAGATGCACTTATGAATGTCTGGGATCATGAGAATAAGGATATTATGATAATAATATACCTAGAAAAATCTGTAATATCGGATATGAGGGGAAAAAAAGTGGTGATATTTTTGAAAATAAAGTCAAATAATAAGAAAAGGAAATAAAGCCATAATATTACGAGGGAAAAGGTCACGGTGTTTCGAGAATAATGTTTGTGGGGCGTTGAAGATTTTAAGTTATACTTAGTACTGCTTTTACAAATAAAAAAATTTGCCACATCAGCACCAGGTATTATTAGTATTAGTACTTTAAACATTTATTCATTTATTATTTTGTTGCTCACCCTCTGTTGTTAATTGTGCAATAATCCATTGATCACTTTTCTGTATATAAACAAGGTGTTACTCATCTGTATATACTCCTATTTGTATTCATCTGGACCTACATTGAGGTGTTCATAGTGTACATATTACCATTATTATTATTTTTTACTACTATATTCTTTGTTCTTATTGTGTGTGTGTGTGTGTGTATATATATATATGAACCTGGAGCCTATCCCAGGAAGCATGGGGCACAAGGCGGGGTACACCCTGGACAGGGTGCCAGTCCATCGCAGGGCACAATCACATACACTCTCACACACACATTCATACACTACGGACAATTTAGACACGCCAATCAGCCTACCATGCATGTCTTTGGTCTGGGGGAGGAAACCGGAGTACCCGGAGGAAACCCCCGACACACGGGGAGAACATCTGTTTTGTGTAATTCAGTTGCTGTAACGATGGAATTTTCCCAGTGTGGGATCAATAAAGTTAAATTCTAACTTAACAATAACGATTTCTTCAAGCATGAGTGTGTTGGTAAATCATAACTCATCAATTCTTTTACATTTAAAACTGTTTATATATATATAACTGTTCGACCTTTTGCCACATTTCAGGCCTCAAACATAAAGATATAAAACTGTAATTTTTTGTGAAGAATCAACAACAGGTTGTCAACAACAGAATAATTTTGCTCGCCCAATTTTTCAGTTTTTTATTTGTTGAAAAAGTTTGAAATATCCAATAAATTTGGTTCCACTTCATGATTGTGTCCCACCTGTTGTTGATTCTTCACAAAAAATTACAGTTTTATATCTTTATGTTTGAGGCCTGAAATGTGGCAAAAGGTCGAACAGTTCAAGGGGGCCGAATACTTTTGCAAGGCACTGTGTATATATATCTATATATATATATATATATATAACATTACATACACACTCATACACATATATGTGTATGTATATATGTGTTAATTTTCATGTTGCTACTTATCCAATCAGTGCAGTTATTTCGAGGGGAATTCTAAACACACTAAGAAATGGAATGTATTTAGACATGTACTGTACACATAATACTGTGTGTGTGTGCGCGCGCGCGTGTGATTACCACTTAGATTCTGTAATTTGCTGAAGGCCTCAGCAACTAATTTCTTTGCTTCCTGCTGGAGTTGTTCTGCTCTTTGGCGTGCATCAGATACACCAACTGCTTTCTCGTCCATCAGGCCCACCACCGACTGGTATTTAGGCTGCACCTCTAAAATCAGTGTCTGACACACACACACACACACACACACAGTGTCAATTATCCAGGCGTATGCAGTTATTTGGGTGTTTTCAAAATCCCTAACTGTTATGTAATTCCAAGCTCTGTTGTTGTTCTTCTTTCCCCTTTACTTGAGCCCGTCCCTCCATCTGGTTCTCTGTAACAGGGGATCAGGTTACCCGTTCGGTTTGTTCCGTGTCCTCAGAGGTGTAGTCGGCCTTGTTCTGAGCAAGTTCTGCACTGTTGGAGGTCTCCCGAGTTTTCTGTCGCACCGTCTCCTCGTTCCTCTTAAGATCCAGCAACCGCCGAGTGGCGTTACTCAGCATTAACTCTGACACCCCCATCTCAGAGTCCACCTACAAAACACACACGTAATTCATAATGACGTAAATAGTGCTATGCTTATTGCTATGCAGCCTTGCCACAATATGAAATTAAAGAGGGTTAGGGACTGAAAATAATATGCTTTCAGGTGGTCCAGTATTCTTAGCTGTCTCCCTGATGACACGGAAGCATAACTTTAACTTCCGCCTAAGAGACACAACACAACACCCAATCACCTGGAGATCACAAGTTTGAATTTGACCAGCTAGCACTTTCCTCCAAGTGTGTTACACTGCTCTGTGACACAGCAGCATTGTGAAAAGTTTCAGTTGGTTGGTTTCTCAGAGCCATTTTCCTAGCTGTCGTGTGACGGGGAGAGCTAGCCGTCGTGTGACTGGGGAGAGCTAGCCGTCGTGTGACTGGGGAGAGCTAGCCGACGTGTGACGGGGGAGAGCTAGCCGTCGTGTGACGGGGGAGAGCTAGCCGTCGTGTGACGGGGGAGAGCTGTGTGACGGGGGAGAGCTAGCCGACGTGTGATTTCTGTGAATGCAGTTTTAGTCAATGGGAACAAAACCTACAAAATCAAAACTTAAACGCACTACCCAGCTCGCTACCATCGGCCTCAGAGGGACACCGCATGTAAACTGTGTTTTGTAGCCTGAGCAGCATGCTGACGAAACAGAAATTAATCCTTCCAGGATTTCACGATTGCAGAAAGGAATGCAAAATCAAACAAACTCAATTTTTCAAAATGCAAAACTTCTTTGTGCAAATGCGATTTCAAGTATATAAAGCATATGAAGCATTTTTCAGTCTGTATAGGATTTGGCAGAGTTTTTAGGGATCGTTGCAGCCAACAATGCTAGATTTTGCCGTGGCATTTAAAAAATTAGCGACGCGACGTGCAGAGATTTCTGTGTGGAAAACGACTCGAATCTGCGAAATCGCAATCACACGAAACTGTTTTGCATGGACTTTCACAGTGATGTTTGTTGGTAAATAATACCTTTTAGCTGTACTCATCTTCAACACACGTGAATTGAAGAGGGCTTTGGTTGAATGCGTGTTGTTACGTCACATGACATGTCTTGGCCCGAATCTCCTGTAATTTTGAAAGACTGCTCAGAATATTGTGACGTTTCCTTGCTTTTGCATTAATTTCCTGGAGGGACAGTTTCTTTGGCCACAACACGGAATGAGAAACCCTTTCACCTTCAATAAGGTTTTTTTAGTAGCTAGTGTTTATAGTAACTCGTGTTTGGTAGAACTACCATGTTCTGCAACATCTGTGATCCTCACACACACGTAGTGTTATGGGATAAAGCACAAAGAACTTCCATTCGATACCATTCAAATTTATTTACATCAAACTGCGTGTCACAAAGCAGCTGTACGGAAATCCAGAGGTTTAACTCCATGATGCCATGTGGAAGAAACCTCGAGAAGACTTCTTAGAGACACACACTCACCATGGTTATTTGTTGTTGTGTGTAGTCAATGTCACGGATAACTGCTTTCAAGCTGTCATCTGCTGCAGATTGAGCGTGCTTGGATTCATTTAGCGTCGCCATCACCTTTTCTACTTCCTCCTTCAGTTGTGTAGCTTCCTCACTGCAGCACAAACACCATGAATGTGTGTATCTCAATGTGATTGTGTGTGTGTGTGTGTGTGTGTGTGTGTGTGTGTGTGTACCTGATAACGCGTGCCTGTTGCAGCAGTCTCTCAGCTGTTTGTGCTTGTCCAGCACTTTGAACCAGGACATCGTCCACACCGGTCAGACTGTCCACATGCTGCCGGATCTCTGTGGTCACATTCTTCAGCTCGGCAGCAACCACCGGCATCTTCAGCTTTAAAACTTCATCAGATAGTGCTTCAATACGCTCCAGATCTGCTCCACCTACACACACACACACACACACACACGGTCACATTCATTCCTATTACAGTGCTTTAATCTTTTGTGACAACTCTAAACTACTATTCAGAGGGTTTTCTTTTTGTTTGTTTTATGGATTTATACCCTTACCAGATGATGCCCGTAGTAAATAGAATTGATGTTTTTGTCACATTTTGACCATTTTACAATGAAAGAACGTCAGTCAGTATGTTTACATGGACAACAATAATCCACTCTTAATCTAATTAAGACCATACTTTGATTAAGAAACTACCATATAAACACCAACCTTAATGGAATTAAGACAGGTGGAGTACTCCTGTTTTAGTTGTATTATGGGCGTGTATTACAGATATGTAAAAATCTTAATCATATTATGAACGTCGTGTGAGTTTTCACCGCATTTTTCGACAGGACGCGATCACACAAGGAAGTTTTACGGCGAACCAGAGAGTTCAGCCGCGTCCCAAATCACATACTTTCCGACTGTAGTGGGGGAAAATACATGTATCTCGGCTATTATATAGACGGTAACTACGCAATTTGGGACACACCCATGGCTTCAAGCAGTTGTCTATTAGCACATACAGCATGACAAATAATGAACTGCTATTAAAGCGTTCATAAAAAAAAATTAATAAAACTCCCAACACTGTATACGGTACCATAAGGAAGACGAACTGTATGTTGATGCGTGAAATTCTGGAGGGACGTCAGACGGCGTGGCGCGGTGACGTAATGACAAGGGCTGTTAATCTAATTATGATCTATAACATGTAAAACGGGAACATGACAGGAGTATTCTAAAAGTGACTCATGTAAACACCTTAATCACATTATTATCTTAATCAGAGTAAGGTCAATAATTAGATTACTGCTGTCCATGTAAACGTCAGTTAAACCAGACACACTTAAGGTCTTGATTGTGTAAATTTCTCTAATGCCTGTTTGGATTGTTTGCAAATCTCTCTAAGAATTTCTTTCCGCTCTTTGGCAGTGTTTTTGGGTCTTTATTTGTTCCACTCCTATGGTTTTCAGGAACCGAGAATCATGACGTAAATAAGCCATGACACTACCTCCACCATGTTTCACAGATGAGCTTGTATGATTTGAACCGTGAGCAGATCCTTTCTTTTTCCTCAATTTGGTTAAGGTTAATCTGGCTTCCAGACCTTTTGTAGCTCATCTATGTTTCTTTGTGAATTCCAATCTGGCTTTCCGATTCTTACTGCAGATGAGTGGTTTGAATCTTGTGGTATGAGCTCTTTGTCAAACAGTGGATTGTGATACCTTCACTTGAAGGTTGTTGGTGATGTCACTGACTGTTGTTTTTCACAGCTCCCACAATATTTCTTCACATTATATCAGCTATTGTTGTTGTTTCTTCTAGCTCAAGTTTCCAGCTGAAACTAGTGGTTTCTTTCTATCTTTTTCAGGACGTTCCACATTGTTGTATTGGCTATGTGCAATGTTCGTTAAATGCCTCGGCTTGATTTCCCCCTTATTACCGCTTCAAAATGGCTTGCTTTTCTCCCATAGACAGCTCTCTGATCTTCTAAATAAAAATGCAGTCTTCACAGGTGAAACTGTTTGGAGCTATTTACTGTTTAAACAATCAGTCTAACAGAACACACCTGGGTAACAAGAAACACCGGTCAGTCACATGATCCAATATTTTTCCTGACCTACAAATTGGTTGACATGATACAAAATGTTCTATGATGTTTTCATACATCTACATGCAAATACCAGCAAATAAAAGCTGAAAATGTACTGCATTATATTTATTAATTATTTGTTACGTTTCATATTCATCTTTTGATCTCAAACCCAAAAGTTTTCAGTCTACCGCAAAAACAATTGAATTGGCCTTGCCGTTCTAATAGTTTCAGAGGGGACTGTATTTACGGATATAACTCTGATTCCATCAGGAAAACATCACTAAATGAACACTTTGGATACAGTGCCTTGCGAAAGTATTCGGCCCCCTTGAACTGTTCGACCTTTTGCCACATTTCAGGCCTCAAACATAAAGATATAAAACTGTAATTTTTTGTGAAGAATCAACAACAGGTGGGACACAATCATGAAGTGGAACGAAATTTATTGGATATTTCAAACTTTTTCAACAAATAAAAAACTGAAAAATTGGGCGTGCAAAATTATTCAGTCCCTTTACTTTCAGTGCAGAAAACTCTTTCCGGAAGTTCAGTGAGGATCTCTGAATGATCCAATGTTGACCTAAATGTCTAATGTTGATAAATAGAATCCACCTGTGTGTAATCAAGTCTCCGTATAAATGCACCTGCTCTGTGATAGTCTCAGAGGTCCGTTTAAAGCACAGAGAGCATCATGAAGAACAAGGAACACACCAGGCAGGTCCGAGATACTGTTGTGGAGAAGTTTAAAGCCGGATTTGGATACAGAAAGATTTCCCAAGCTTTAAACATCCCAAGGAGCACTGTGCAAGCGATAATATTGAAATGGAAGGAGTATCAGACCACTGCAAATCTACCAAGACCCGGCCGTCCCTCTAAACTTTCAGCTCATACAAGGAGAAGACTGATCAGAGATGCAGCCAAGAGGCCCATGATCACTCTGGATGACCTGCAGAGATCTTTTTCTTTTTGTTTGTTTTATGGATTTATACCCTTACCAGATGATGCCCGTAGTAAATAGAATTGATGTTTTTGTCACATTTTGACCATTTTACAATGAAAGAACGTCAGTCAGTATGTTTACATGGACAACAATAATCCACTCTTAATCTAATTAAGACCATACTTTGATTAAGAAACTACCATATAAAAATTGGGCGTGCAAAATTATTCAGCCCCTTTAAGTTAATACTTTGTAGCGCCACCTTTTGCTGCGATTACAGCTGTAAGTCGCTTGG
>JAFFST010011508.1:1456-13504 GCA_022414735.1 Noturus placidus
ATTGATGAAGTTATTGTCTGGCGACCAGTATGCTAGTTCATTTAGCGTTATCCAGGGAGCACCACGAGGAGGCGAACTAGCTTTGCTCCCCTTTTTTTCTTGATTAAATCATTTATATACATTTCTGCCTGAGTTAACGTCATCTACTGGTAAATAGAGGTTATCCAATTCACCATCAACTGCTAAATACTCAAGATCCTGTTAATTAAAACCTTTACAGTAGTAACCTTAACTAATATTACACTTCGAGTGAAAGGAAGGGGTTACATGCATATTATCAGAAATGACACACAGATTAAGTTAATTATGCCATATCTAGACTCTGTGTCTCTCAAGGCAAATGACTGCGTTAAGAATTTAGGGATTGTTTTTTGACAGTGATCTCATTTAAAAAAAAAAAAAAAACAATATATTAGCACTGTTTGTAAAACAACATACTATCACCTTCGTAACATCTGTAAAGTACATGATATTCTCTCGCTCTCAGATAGTGAGCGAACATCCTGAGCCGAGATCTTGAGGTTTCAATGCGAATATATAGAGGTAATCACTCACCATATAAAAAGAGTATAGATTAATGATCATGTATATACATGTCCTTGAAATAAGCATATACAGGCAAAAGTTTGTGGACACATAACTATCGCACTCATATGTGCTTGTTGATTTCATTCCAGATGTATTCCCTTCTTTGCTGTTATAATAACCTCCACTTTTCTGGGAAGGCTTTCCACTAGATTTGGAAGCATGGATGTAGGGATTTGTGTTCATTTACCTACAAGAGCTTTAGTGAGGTTGGGTGAGGAGCTTCCAGTTCATCCCACAGGTGTTCAGTTGGGTCAAGTTCTTCCACCTTCTTCCAAACTTCATGGAGCTTGTTTTGTGCAAAGGAGTACTGTCATGCTGGAACAGGTTTGGGCCCACTTATTGGTGTGATGTCCACCTACTTTTGGCCATGTATGTCTAGTATAGAAAATGAATATACTCTGTTCTGTCTGTGGCACTTTTTGAAGTCTTATCAAGTCTTAGTTACAATTAGTCCATGCTTTGTTTCCATGTGCTTCCTGGTTTTGACCTAATTTTAATTATCATTATGGATCGCCCTGTGTTGAGCCTGTCTGCCATGTGTTCTGATTCCCACGTTGATCTCTGATTATGATTACCACTTTGCCCTAGATAACTCCACCACTGAGTTTACGCACTTGCTCCCTGCCTAGATTTGCCACACATTACAGGTCGCTAAGTATGTGTGTGGATTTCTGTGAAAACACACCACATGTCTCAGTGGAATTTTTCCAGGATTGCGCAATTTGCACTTTAACGCGAAGAAACCCAAAAACATCATTCAGTAAAATGTACTTTGCAACATTTATTAAATAATAGTCAAAACGCATACATGTCAAAACAAAGACGGAACAAGAACTAGGACAAAACAACATAGAAGAGACTTCATGCGAAAACTGTAACGAATTTGTAGATGAGTTCCCTTTTGAGTTTGGTTCCTCTCAAGGGTTCATGTATACATGTAATATGTGTATTCCGCCTACTATGTAGTATGTAAGTACGTGGTTTGAGATATAGCCGTGCTCTCTTGTTTGCTGTTAACGGTCGAGCGCTGCCGTGTGTGTACGTGTCCTGTCGCAAAATACGGTGAAAAATCCCACACGGTGTTAATAGTGTGATTAAGGTGTGTGCATGTCTGTAACGCACATCGATAATGCGACTAAAACAGGAATACTCCACACATCTTAATTCCATTTGTGTTTACTTCGAGTATGACTTTAATCAGATTAAAGTCATCAATAATCTCTATTTACATGCTAGTTTCTTAATCAGAGTATCGTCTTAATCGGGTTCATATCGGATTGTCATCTGTGCTTATGTGACTGTGTAAAGAGCTAGTTTAAAACAATGTTTGAAAGCTAGCTCAGTATGATTTCCTCACAAAGTAAGCGTCACGCTTTCAACGTCAAGTCATTGTAACTCGAAGTATCATAATGAAACTGAGATCAGATTTTAATAATTCAATAATTGAAATACTTCAACTCAAGATTCGAGTGAAAGGAAAAACATGGGATTGTTTTATTTTCAAACTACAGTAGAAAACATCTACATTGAACCATGTGAACAGTTTTCCCAGAAAATCACACAAATAAAGTTGAAAACAATGCTACCAATGATTGTGGGTGTGGTCAGGGCGGAGCTGAGACAGCACAAAACTAGGAAGCAGATAATGAAGAAGTGTTACACAGCATTGCTGATTATGTTTACTGTTGAGTACCATTAGCACAATCTCACTTGGACACGTTTTGAGATTGGAGAATTTTGTTTATTTATATATATATATATATATAAAAATATATCTTTTGGGAGTTGCCCTCTACCCTGTTTAGATATTCTTCTATCTCTTTCTCACTCACACACACACACACACACACAGTCGCTTTAAATACAGGATAAAACCACACTAAATTATTAACTATGCGTATGGAGATAAACTGTCCATAAAATGCTGAGCCTTATCTATCTGCTCTCTCTCTCCCTCTCTGGTTTTCTCTCCTTTCTTCCTTCAAGCCACTCCTTCTTCCGCTGAGAAAGTGTTTACCCTTGAGAAGACAAATCGAGAGACTGAAGCAGATGGCCCTGCCGAATGTCTGCCCAGTGAGCTGTAAAGAGAATTATACCAGAACTTCAGCATTAGTTCTGGAGAAAGGTAGAAAATTGAAGGCACAAAACATCATAATGACAAAGAAATGAACAATATACTGTATTTGCTGTAACATATGATCAATAACAAGCACAATGTACAGATCATTTTATATGCTGTGTAATTGCTGTGTATTTATTTTTTTTTATTTATTGTTTGTTTATTTAAATTTTATAGTAATACTCATCCTCCATACCAAGCATGGAGCTTAATGTATTTTTTCAATGTACAATAGTATAATGAAGTAACTGGTTACTTTAATCCGGTTAACAAACTCCACTGGAAACATCAGAAACTAGAAACCCAGCTGAATCAAGCAAATACGTGTGCTAATGTTAGTTAGCTACTGTACCTATTGAGCCATTGGAACGTCTTGCCTCTTCAGCAGAATAAAAAAAGCGATCTCTGCGTCAGTCTTCAATCCCTTCAGGTCTCTGAGTTCTTGCCGCCTCTCAAAAGCCGTGCCCATGTTTATTCTCGGTTTAGCATTTGCTCTGTCATGTTCCCCTTTTGACTGCAGCCTCTCCGCAGTTCGAGGTTTCTTGTCTTTTGACAGCAGCCGATTCCCAAGATGCCGATGATGATTGCCGTTTAGAACTAATTAAGATGAAAAGCAGCCATCTAGATGAAAACTTTCAATTCTAAGCAACTGTCGTAAGAACAAGTTACAACCACTCCACCATCCTCAGCACCCACATATGCGATAATGGTAGCTTTCTCATCTCCTTTCTGTTTACGGATGTGATGTGACCACGCAAAGACGAATGAGTTCTAACTGACATTTCCCACGAAATCCGACTCGACATCCCAAAATACGCATCATTATTATAAGTTTTCCACTTATACAGTTTTTAACACTGATTTTTTTTAATGTACTTGCTCAATAATTGATTTCTGTTAATTTGCATCGGCAGCATTTCATTAAGGGCAGAATTTCCACTGTAGTACAATATTTCTCTTCAGGAAAAAGAAACTCCAGTAGCCAAATAATTACCTTTTTTTTTTTTTTTTTTTTACGATACAGTCATTAAATAGAAATATGTACATTTACGAACGTATTATTTTTTGTAGGTGGGCATTATTCCAGTATGTAAAAGCTGCAATAAGGTCTTAATCACTTTTTAGCGTACTCTTGTTACAGTACTATTGGGAGAGTTATTAAACCATGTTAATCGTAATAAAAAAAAAATATTCAACATTGCTACATCTGCAATGCCAATAATAATGTATTTAACCCTGGAAGATTGTAAGCCAATTATCCATCCATCCATCCATTCATCCTCTACCGCTTACTCCTTTATCAGGGTCACGGGGAACCAAGGCGGGGTACATCCTGGACAGGGTAACAATCTATCGCAGGTTACAATCATATACACACCCATTCATACACTACGGACACTTTAGTCAGCACCAGTCAGCCTACTATGCATGTATTTGGATTGGGGGAGGAAACCGGAGTACCCAGAGGAAACCCCCGACGCACGGGGAGAACATGCAAACTCCACACACACATGGTCCTTGAACCCGTGACCCTGGAGGTGTGATTCGAACGTGCTAACAACTAAGCCACCATGCTCCCCTGTAAGCCAATTACACAGTGCTACAATTTATATATCTCAAATCCAAATAAACGGTTAATCAGTAGCAGCAATGTCTGAGACAGTGCAGACAGATGAGCATCCTTTCAACTGATTCAATTCAACTGACCAGATTTAGCAATGTAAACAAAACACTTAATTTTTTCAGCTATATATATATATATAGAGAGAGAGAGAGAGCAACAAAGTAAGCGCTGAGGACTAAATGAGAATACAGATGGAAATGCAACCTCAGCTTCAGACACACTGTTATTGTGTGTGTGTGCGTGTGTGTTTTATGATTATATTGTTTTGGAGATACACAGCGTATTTGAAACATTATTAATCTTCCTGCTGTATGTACCGCTCTGTTTCTTCCTATCGGAAACATTGTGTTTATTTATTCACCACTGTGCTTCCATCTTCACGTTTACGCTAATTAAATCCCTCCCGATGCTCAGTTTGTTTGCTTTGAAAACGGTTTTGTGTGCTATTTTGACGGGATACGGACCCACGCTGCTGTCATAAGGCGTGTGTGTTCAAATAGTGAAGGGGCCATGTATTTTTAATGCACATTCTCCATATTAAAAAGCAATAAACATCACACACACAAAGCAAACACTCGCTTTCATTTACAAGCACAAGGTCTTGTTTCAGAGAACCGTTTGGTAGAAAGTTGTGAAATTTAGTACACTGATTGTGAAGGGTATGATGAACATTCTGAACAATTTTGGGACAATTGCTGCCAGTGCTCTAGATCCACCATTGGGTCAAATTTGGGCTTAATTTGGAAATACATTTATGGTCTTAACTTTTGAACCTTGTGTGCAAAATTGAAAGGCCAAGCATCCCTGGAGTCAGGACGCATTCAAGGCACCATCTATCCCCAAATATTATCAAAAAATATTAATATTCCAAATAGTTTGCCCGTAAAAATCCAAGGAATCGGAAAGCAAAGCCACCAAACAAAGCTTGGTAGGCAACTTCAGGACCATGACCTGATGCTACGCAACAAATGCTGTGCCTGCACCACCTACTGGACAAAAGTAACAATAACATGCTAAAAATGCTTATGTTTTGCTACTCATTCACCAAATATTGTTAAGTCTTCACCAAATTTGCATCATCTTGAGACCTGTCTAACCAAACAAAAAAAATATGGAAGGAGTCTCTAGTGTCAGTGTTTTCAAACCGTCAGACGTAAAGCTGTAACTTTACCTCTAGTTTCTTCAGAGGAGAAAGATAGAGGAGCTTTACACTTTCTCCGTAACATGACACGCTGCTTTATTTAGTTTGTTTGCTTAAACGTTTCAGAGGATTAATCATTAAGTTCCCTGACACTGTAATCTGCAGTATATGTATAAGCCAGTGAGTTATTAATGGTCTTCATCGCTATTTTCCCTGATCAGCAGGAGTTCTGCTCTGGGTTACGGAAAGCCACTGAAAGGCTAGAAAAAGCCCAATCTGCCCATAATTCCATCTTCTTTCCAATCAGATCAAATGTGAGTCAGCAGAAATGTTGAATTCAAATTGGTATTACACTCCCGAGCAACGAGATGCAGGCCTGTGTAACAAGGACTGAGCATCAACTTCCCCATATTGGAAATGTAACAAGAGTCCACTAAGTTATTTATGATCATAGTGTTATTTCCATAGTGTCATTTTTCATAATAATACATTTCAACCTACGCAATGTCCATACCCTCTTTGTTTTTACACCTCTTTTGATTTGTTATTCAGCATTTATTTTTCAGCAATCCATGAATGCCCTTTTTTTTTTTTTTTTTTTTTTTATCATCATCAGTAACACAATCGTCAACAGGAAACACCACACTGATGATTTCCGTTGCATTATAGAAACCTTTGTCATAATACTGTAACAGTTATAAACCAACATCATCCAACTCCTGCTAGAAATCATAAATAACATCAAATATAAAGTGGTGCACATGCAAAATGTATTGAAAAAAAAAATAAAAAGGAATTGTAAACACTTAGAATAATAAAAACAGTTTGAAAAATTGCATATTTTAGTATGTTTAAATGGTATCCTGTTGCGTTTCTCCCGCTTGGTGCGTTTCTTTATGCAAGCGAAAACACAGCAGCCTCACTCGGGTCTGAGAGCATTTGAGAGAAGGGGATCTCTTCCACTTCCAAGTGAACTCTAGTGAGAAAGTGATTCGAATCTGAATTGAGTCATGTTTACTCAATGATTGTGTGAATAAACACACCGATGGGTTCATTTTATAAAATTTGCCGATGATACTGTTATTATTACACCGTCTTCGGAGGCTCTCTACATTTAATATCAGTAGGACTCTTATGACTATGTACTATAAATCTTATATTGAATCTCTACTTTGCTTGTCTATATGCTGTTGGTATGGTAATGTAAATGGTAAACTATGTCAACCAAGGTAGTATGGCATGATGGGAGTGTGTTATTCCACTTATACGATAGCGATTAATGATTATGTTGATGGATACATCAATACAATTCCCTGTGTATGAACTGTTACCGTAGAAACCACGACGTATTAGAACGAGCGTGTTAATTTAAACCTGTTGTTAACGTTACAGTCCGAACTACTGTCCCATGCTGTTATATCAAAATAATGTACACCAGGGCGGCTGTGGCTCAGTCGGTAGAGCGGGTTGTCACTAATCCACTAATCGTAGGGTTGGTGGTTCGATTCCCGGCCCGGGTGACTCCACATGCCGAAGTGTCCTTGGGCAAGACACTGAACCTGAAGTTGCCCCCGATGGCAAGTTAGCACCTTGCATGCAGCTCTGCTACGATTGGAGTGTGTGTGTGAATGGGTGAATGAGAGACAGTGTAAAGCGCTTTGGATTAAAATACTGTATATAAGTGCGCCATTTACCATTTAAACCTTCTGACCAATCAGATTTGAGATCTTAACCGTGCTGTGGTATAAAAGGTTTAAAACCAGTTATATATTGAATGATCTAGTTGTAAGTTTAGAGCTTTGTGTTCTCTGTACTTAGATGAATTGTACAAGGATGTTTTCAGCCATACAGACCCACCAGATTCTTGCTTTTTAATCTATTTAATTAAGCGCATGAAAGCAAATGAGACAAACCAATTTTCACTCGGTTTGGAAACAGAACAAAAGGAAAACGCCGCATTAAAACGTAAAATGCTTCCGAGTCAGCTTTCAGGCGGACGTTATGTGAAATAGACTGACCATGGCCGATTCCTTTCTCAGATACACAGCTTTGAATTCATACAGTGTTCATTTCAAATCCAAAATCAGCCCAGAGAAATGGCGGAACGTGGATGAAAAATGTCCGGATGACGGAGAGTGGGAGAAGGAAAGGAGTGTAAATGTGTGGTGACGTTTAACAGAGAGGAAGTGCAGGAATTTAATAGAGAGGAATTGTCTCAGATGTGATAAGAGCTCCCATAATAAAACATGTCATACATCACAGTCCATCACGGAGCAAGGCTCACACGGACTTTAAAATGAGAAATTTCCAACTGTCCAACATGAAAGATTGAATTTTTTTATTATTTTTTTTAATTTTACAGACATGTAGCACATCAGTTGGGTGTAACTGCTGAGACTGTCTATTAGAACCGACTTCAGTTAACTTGCTTTGTAATTCAAAATTCAAAAACGTCAAAGCGTGCTAAATCCAAAATGATGGGTCCCATAAATAGAGAGAGGAGAAGACTCGAGAATTTAGGTAACATTTGTACCAGGTGAAATTGCCAGAAAAAATAAAAGTCCATCATAATTATTGCATATGAATGTTTTTTCATCATCGGTAACACAATCGTCAACAGGAAACACTTCAATGATGATTTGTGTTGTATTCTAGAGACATTTATCACAATTCTATAACAGTTATCGACCAACTCCGACCAACTCCAGGAGGAAATCATAAACAAATGTCAATATAACATAATACAATATAATATATAAATGTCAAATTAACTGAAGGGGAAAGGACATGGGAGGCACATTTACTTCTGGTAATGGTTACTTTCACTTCACTCGTCTTTATCCAGGTGACCTTTGACCTTTGAATTCATGAGCCTCGGTCTTGTGAGCCAATAGAAAACAACTTGGCGGGACAGTGAGCTCTTTCAGATAACTCTTTTTTTTCTTATTCCTTCGTTGTTTATTGGCATGAGCAGAAAAAGAGATTATCTGTCCCCTTAAGAAGGCCTTCAGAATTTCCCAAAGTAAAGAGTGAGCTCTTTAACGATAATAGATTATCTGCTTATTATGAATTGGTGCTCACACAAGACTGTGAGTTTTCTTCCTGTACAATTAGTAACTAGCTAATGTTACTCTAATATTCCAAATAAATCACATCTTCAAGACTGCTTGTAGTCACTAAGGAAAGGAAACAGGAAGTGGGGTTGCTGTGGGTGCTGAAGGATTCCTTGAACTGCAATTGCTAACATAATACATATATAAACAAATAACGATCATACCTTAGTATTCTGTTTATACCATGAACAAGGATTACAATGTTTGGTGAGGGACTGTTTATACATAGCTACTATGCATTAATCGACATCAAAAACTCGAAAAGTCCCGAGTGTGGAAACTAACAAATGTGTTACGAAGTGCTGCCACTGGAGACTCCTTCATCTTATCAATGATTACAGACTTTTTTTTGTTACATTTACATTTATGGCATTTGTCAGACACCTTTATCCAGAGCCCTTATCCTTAATCATTTATACATCTGAGCAGTTGAGGGTTAAGGGCCTTGCTCAAGAGCCCAACAGTGGCGGCTTGGCAGTGCTGAGGTTTGAACTCCTGACCTTCCGATCAATATGAAATGCATTCTCACGTCCCTGCTCACATGTTTTTGTTTTAAAAAGAAAAGATTTTTTATATATATACGCAAAAGTCATTTTTTTTTCAAAAAAATTTTTTTTTTCTGAATTACTGCCAATTTTCTGCAGACTTGGGCCAAGATCCCATTACTTTGCTGTTATAATGAGCTCCACTCTTCTGGGAAGGCTTTCCACTAGATTTTGTAGCGTGGCTGTAAGGATTTGTGTTCATTCAGCCACAAGAGCACTAGAGAGGTCAGGCAATAATGTTGATGACCCATTCATTCCAAAAGTCTTCAGTGCAGTTGAGGTCAGGGTTCTCGAGGAAACTCGAGTCCTTCCAACTTCTTCCAACCTTAACACGCCACGTCTTCATGGGAGTTCACTTTGTGCACAGGGGTACTGTCATGCTGGAACAGGTTTGGACCTGTTAGTTCCAGTGAATGGAAAATCGTAATACCACAGCACACACAAAGACACAAAGACACGTATATAATTGTGTGCTTCCAATTTTGTGGTAGTTTGGAGATGAACCACATATGGCTAAACGTATGTGGGTGAGGTGGACCCAAACTTTAACTTATTTGTAGGTGTAAAAAAAAATCACCCTGGAAATGAAATCTGTAAGGAAGCACAGGTTCTTTGACAGATTTAATAACAACTTTAATATTTGTTGAACGAAACTGCAGAAGATCACAAAGCTTCAAGCTGAAATCTCAGTCAAAGGCAGTCTTTTTGGTTTTTATTTGATTCGATTCGATTTGATTAAAGCTCAGACTTTAAAATGGAGCCTGGGATGTCTTGGCAGTTTTGAGGGAATTTTGATTAGGCGGTATAAATATTAAAGAGTTAAAAAAAAAAAAAGACATCTAATTCATTTAAAAGCAAACTTTTATTTTTATATCTATTGAGTGCAATTGAATGTAAAATAAATAAATAAATGAATAAATAAAATTCTGTTCGCATGTCTTTTGAAACGAATTTTAAATGCGTATATAACCCCGGACACACTGAATGTTCAGATATTATTGCAGCCGAGCTAGTCCTGAAAACAACACTATGAAACCAGCTTGAATCAGAGCGTGGACAGCTGGTGAAATCATGGTCATGTCATGACCGATTTGTCCGATTTAGCCCTTAGACCTCAGCAGTTTAAGGACAGGGCATTTGACATGGTTTGTTATGAAATCCTATTCAATTTAACAATCAATCCCTTTTATCCTTGTGCGTTCAATCCATGAAAATATTTAATGAAATCGGGTTCATCTTGCATCGAGAACCTTGTAGAACTCCTGCGGTCATGAAAAGCTCATACCCGGCCCTCATCCTTATCAAATTCAGCTCTGAATTGTCTGTGTAATTCACAGACTGCTTCTCTCACAGTCATTAAGCTGCTGGCCAATCAAACACTCCATGTGGATGAGGATCAGTTTGGCCGAGAGACACCATCAGGGATGGATTGTAAGGGGGAAAGTGGCCGTAGTGGACCATACTGATGCCAACATCATGATGTGTTCAACACGCTCATCCAACAGACAGCTGGATTGTAATACAAATCCAAATTGGTCCATACAATACAGTGTCTAATTTAGTTTTTTTGGATGACCGTTATGGGGCTCTTGTGCCCAAACATTTGGAGCTGAATGGAACAATGTGGCATTTCACCATTCCCATGGAGCATTAGCCTGTTGTATCACAATCCGAGGATGGTTTCCATTTTCCACTCACTATCTTTTAACCTTGTAGAATATTTTTTTAATGTAAAATAAGAGTATTTTGCAACAAGAGTGCCCAAAGATGTGGGCAAAGAGTCAGGAATAAATATATACAGTCATGCGTATATAGTAATAAGTAACCCCCCCATGGAAATTGTTGGCTTTTTCAACATATTTGGACAAGAAAACATAGTGTATATTGAAATAGTGTATATTAATGAAGTTGATAAACTTGAAAAAAAAAAAAAATCAATGAAAGGTATTGTTTTCAATCATTTATTCCATAGAAATATGAATACATGTGATATCCTTCTGTGGAAAAGCTTTTCCACCACTCTTTCGTATTCTTTCAGTTGCAAGACACGCACATTAATTGATTTATAAAAGTGTTTTATACAAATGTTTTGAGTCATTTGAGGGATTTGGACACTGTTACTCGACGATTCTTCCATTTTCTTAATAAGATATACATCTATGAGATTTCCGTATTCTTATTGTGTCTTTATGGTGTTAATTTGGTTAACATCTTGTATCTTGTGATTCGATGGTTATGGTCTGTTTTTGTTTTGTTTTTTTTTGTATGTGATAATTTGATGTTTGAACTTTGGGGATTAGGCGATGAGCATAATATCTTTATTTTGGGGTTTACCTTGTGGTGTGTAACATATCCTTTCTTTTTGTTGTCATGTGACTTTATCATGTGACCCATGTTACCATGTGAATTTTATTTATTTATTTATTTATTTATTTATTTTAAGTTAAGAATGCTCCTACAGCCAGCATTGTAATCGGGCATTGAGAAATGTTTGCCAGTTTGTTCTCCAGCGAAACCGTGGCTTTTTCATCTAGCATGAAGTGTTTTCTCTTATTCAGAGTGTGAAGGCTCTTCTTTGTACAGTGAGGGGGGGAAAGTATTTGCTCCCCTGCTGATTTTGTACGTTTACCCGCTAACAAAGAAATGATCAGTCTATAATTTTAATGGTAGCTTTATTGGAACAGTGAGAGACAGAACAACAACAAAAACATCCAGAAAAACGCATGTCAAAATGTTATAAATTGATTTGCATTTTAATGAGGAAAATAAGTATTTGACCCCTCTGCAAAACATGACTTAGTACTTGGTAATGACTTAGTAATTACTTTTACTTTTCAATGCCCTGGCCGAGGGAAGGAGGTTCTCACCCAAGATTTGACGGTACATGGCCCCGCCCATCGTCCCTTTGATGCGGTGAA
>JAFFST010011544.1:14645-31876 GCA_022414735.1 Noturus placidus
TTATATCTTTATGTTTGAGGCCTGAAATGTGGCAAAAGGTCGAACAGTTCAAGGGGGCCGAATACTTTCGCAAGGCACTGTATAATTTTATTTAATGTTGTAGAATTTTTTGGAGACAAATTATGTTCTGTTATTACAGTATATGGCCAAAAGTATATGGACATCTGATAATCACACCAATATGTGCTGCCAAAAGCTGGTCACCCGTTGTTTTTATAACAACCTCCACTCTTCTGGAAAGACTTTCCACTAGATTTTGGAATGTGGCTGTAGGGATTTTTGCTCATTCAGGTATAAGAGCATTGGCGAGGTCGGGCACAGACGTTGAGCGAGCCTGGGGTGCAGCTGTTGTTCCAATTCATCCCAATGGTCAGGGCTTTTGTGCAGAACACTCAAGTTCTTCCACTCCCACCTTGTCTTCATGTCCTTTGTTTTGAATACAAGGGCATTATAATGTAAGAACATGTTCATCTAGACCTCTTAATTCCAGGTGAAGGGAAAATGTGATGCTACAGCTCACAAATACATTCCAGACAACTGTGTACTTCCAACTTTGTGGCAACAGTTTTGGACAGACCCACATAATGGGGTATGATGGTTTGGTGTCCACAAACTGTTGGCCATATAGTGCATAAACTGTCATTTCCTGAATAGCTGCTACTTTTCTCTTACTCTTGAATTTAAGAATACAAGAAAAAATGCTTCACCATGATTTGACCACTAATTTGATTGGTTGAGCGGCGTTCCAAGGATGTTTAGTATTTTATATTACAGCACTGGGACATTTCACAGTTTATATCACTCTGCTCATCTATGCTCACCACACAAAATTCCACTTCCTAGTTCAAAACGCTCACAACAGTAGTGTTAGCAACATGTTCCAAAGGCATGGCAAAGAACACTTTGCAGGAATATTACTTTTTCCTTAAAATATAAAAGCTTGTCAGATTAAGATGGAAAGGAAGAAAGAAAGGCATTTTTATCTGAACCACCTTTAACTAGCAGAGCAAAAATAAACAGAACATTTGTGTCCATATTGGGTGCGAAATATCACTTACTCAATATTAATTTCTTGTTTATAACAATGTTGTAAAAAAACAGTTTAATTTGTGCCTAAGCAGAATATTTCAGCTACACCAATATTTAGTATAACCACAGGTTTTTGCAATATTGCTGTATTTGATTTATCTTTGTTAAATAACAACATGAATTTTAGTATGTTTATTATTAGGCTTAGATTTTGTGGACTGTCTGCCATACAACTCCTTGTAAATGAGCTGTTACTATATAACAGTAGTGTGTTAGAACAAGCTCATTAATATAAGCCTGTACAGGTTTGATAATTCAGGAACAATGATGTATAATGGATGGAAGATGATTTGGGATTTGGGTGTGCCTTAAGTCTGTAGATTTTGTTCAACTTTCCTGGACTAACTAAAGCTAATGCAAGGATGATCTTGACTAATGCTGTTAAGTGAACAACTAGACATATAGACATATGTAAGACAGCCATTAATAACCTTTCCCAGAGAAAGGTAACAGACAGGTGTCCTTGAAATGGTTACATTGTACTTTTCACAACACAAACAGAGAAGCTAGGAGGATGATGAATTACAGTATGCTGAACTAAAGCTTTGGCTGCTCACTTGTCCAGCAAGCCATTAAAGCACAAAGGAAAGAAAAAGGCCATGGAAATTGTAGCACTGGAAGCAGCTATGGAAATAAATGTGGTACACAAAAATCCATTATCACCCTTCCAAATCCAATTTATTCTTATGGAGAAATTTGTAGTTTGCAATGTTGACTGATTGATGTGGATGATGAGCATGCCACATGATGCAGTCATTGTTTACACCAGAGAGGAGATTTGTGGACATGACAGCTCTAATAGTCCTCTGCTGTGTGCTGTGTTAGGACAGTGTTCATTACCTGGTTCTATTACAAAGGGTTTTTAAAGTAAGCACAGAACCAGTCTGAGAGAGTAGCTGTTTCTTAGTTTTAGTCACTATCAACCAGCAGCTAGCTCACCACACAGTGATGAAGTCATGGGGCCCATGAACCTGCAGCAGGGTAAAATTAAGGCGCACGCCCAAGCCCGAGGCCACCGTGATTAGCCATGTGCAGTCCGCAGAGCTTGGGTACTCCTCCGGATAGCCAGGAGAAAAGATGGTTCCGTTGTCTGATGCAATATTCCCTCCACAAGGCACTATAAGGCAAGAGCAAATAAACAAGACACCATAAATAAAAAAATTCCACAAAAGCAAATTCCAGGGGAAATCAGAGAAAATGGGAGTCTTTTCTTTTTTTGCCACTCTTCCCCTAATGTGACTCACCGTGGTCTAGGATTAAGTAAGAAAGCCTGTTATCATGCAAGGTCGGGGTCGGTATGTTCTAGGGAGATAAGAGAATACCCTTATCCAGGGGACAGGAGAACCAAGAGAGAGGTGGGGTGACGTAGATATTGACTTATACACAAACCCTATGGGCAACAGAACATGGCCAAGACAGGGCTTGTTCCGTCTCTCTGCCCATGCCCCATTTCCACCTGCACTTTAAATATCACTCTGCCTAAAGCCACAATGCACTTAGAGCCATTTCCAGGATTTGAATATTCCTGGCCTGTATGAAATTACATCCTGATCCTATGACTCAGTCTTGTAGGAGTTGGAGGGAAACAACCAGTCTGATTTAGCACACATACTGAAAGTAGACCAAGACTCTGAAATTTTACCAGGTTTCTCTGAGACCCCTACCTCAATACATTGTTTCTTTTGTAACTTCCTTTTCATTTCTTTGTTAATTCTTAATGCAGCATGCTTGCTCCTTTCATCTCGCCTATTAAATGAAGTATTGATCAGAACATTGATCAAAAGTACATCATGCTACTGAGCAGAAATGTGCAGCCATTCTATTGATCAGTACAGGGCTGCGTAGAGGAGAGGGAAGAGGCCAAAGTGACAGGAAGCCAACTTTCTAACGTTGGTAACTGAGTCATTGGAGGATGACAGAATCTAGGAGCATACAGAAGGATCTTCACAGGTGTAAACACAGTGAACATTGATCACATTTGTCATGCGCAGTAGAGGAAGTGTAGTACATGACAGCACACACAGAGCAAAGTCCTGAATCTGTTATGGAGAGTGTCTGGCAGAGAGAGAGAGAAAGAGAGAGAGAGAAAGAGAGAGAGAGAGAGAGAGAGAGAGAGAGAGAGAGAGAGAGAGAGAGACTGAGAAAGGATGAGAGATGGCTTACGTTGACTTCTAGCAGCTATCAAATTTGTCACTTACTTCTTAAGTGCGCTCTAAGCATTTTCAGAATGTTTCTGATCAATACACAAAGACCAAGGGTGAAATGCAGTAATGCTTGAACTGTGCCAATTGCTATTGATTTGTCCAAAGATAAATGCTGCAACCTTTTCTGGATAGTGCATCTAAGTTTAGATGTGCTGAGTGTCATACTACTTCTTTCCAGTTTCATTTTGAACACACAAGGGGCATCCAGGACTGACGCCGCAAGTACATAAACTACAGAAGTTCTAAAGAAAGCACCAACTTCCTTTCAAAATCTCAGTGCAATAGATGATGTAAGTCCTTCATACACAAAACCAATATTCCATTGAATGTAGTACGGAATCTCAAAGGTTTAATGTGTCTTTTATGATTATTACTTATCACCCTGAATGAGACGATCTTAATAAAAATAATGGTTGAATTCTATAAAATACTGCAAGAACATGTGCTCTCCATGTAAGATCATACTGTGAAGGTCTATTGATAGACCTGCGATTAAAGAAAATTATGATGTGTGATTATCGTCTGTGACAGCAAAATAAACTTATAGTTAAGAGCTATGTCGGACATGTGCATGATCAGAAATATAATAAAAAATATACATCTGCTTCTCACGTCATGTACAGTCAAACAATCACATTGGTGATTAAAATGTTTTTTTTCCTTGGTGTTAACAAATACTTCGTATCGTGTTTGTTATTGTGGCTGTATATACTCTTTAGGGATGTAAAAAACTAAGGTCTATTAAAATGAAAAAAAAAGGGTGAGCCTGGTGAATAAATTAAATAAATAACAAACAATAATAACAACAACAGAATACAGTATTGGTATAACACTACTGGGAAAATGTGTCAAAAATATACCCACTGGGCACAAAATGGCCAGACTGTACACTTGACTGAGTGTTGACATGGAAAACCATCCGTCTGGTCTTTGAAAACTTGTTTTTGCTATGTAAGCACTCAGCCAATCCAGCATGCCTTGAGGTCCTGCACCAGTATCTCAGTGCATGCAGCATCTTTCTGTTTCATCCCAAAAAAATCTGCTGATCTGACTGTAGCAAAATATAGTGGTTTTATTTTTATGGATTCCCTGGAGTCCTGGGAAGAATTACTCAGTTATATACGCAGCTATGTACTCTGTTATATACACAGTTTTATGCACAATAAGAATCATGATCACACTTTCCTTAAAAGCACTGTGAGCATATGGTTTCATGATACCCGACATAAATATGCATAAAAATGTATAAAGGCTTAATTAAACTGGCATAATGATTGCTTAGATTATTTTGGTATTGAATTAAGAAAAAAACTTCTGTTGACAAAATGCTGCGTTATGATGCTGTGGGCTGTTATAGAAACTGATTTTGTATCTTAGTGTACAAATGTTAAAACTCACTCTTATTGACAATAAACATAAATCTGATTACAGGATTCCAATGTAAGTTAGCCCACATAGTGTTATAACACAACCTTATTTTACCATTTATTACACAGGTGTTATGTCAACATAGAAACAGTGACAAATGCAGTCTTTATGACAGACAGTACTTGTTGTTATATGCTTTTAGAAATATTTACATATACAGGCTTATGCAATTTGTCATGAAAGTAAAGTGTTAACATAATCCCAAATCAATTGTTATTAGTTGGTATACCATTAATTACATTTTAGATGAAAACAAAGCTATGCTACCTACAGTTATATGCTGGATTGATAATCAAGGCAAGCTTCCTAGCATTGTTGTATCACTTTCTGCCAAATCTCTTGCATGGTTTTTCGTATGCATACATTTTGTTTCTATGATTCTCTCGATGCTAACTAGTAGTGTAGAACAACCTGCAAATAGCTTGCAATTGCATTTTTCTACAAAAAATATAGAATCTTGAAGTTTTAGATATGAATATATGCATAACAATAGACCTCATAACAATGTGGTATCTTGATTCTAACTTGCACAAATTTAAGTGCTCCGATTTTTGTACATATAAAATGTATAAAAATAATAGCTATAAAAACAATGGTCTCTTTCAAAATAAACTGTTACTCAAACAATGCAACTACAACATACTCCAAACTGAAAAATAAAGCACATACAGTATATGCATTCCTTTCTGAACATTACAATTAAAATTGAATGGAATGTACCTTCACACCGAGGGAAGGGATGATCCCAGGTGCGGGTTGTACCATGTTGGCAGGTGAGAATGGACTGACCCATTAGTTGATATCCAGGGTAACACTCGAAGGAGATGGACTGGCCTACATTGTACCCAGCACCCACCACCACTCCATGGTGAAAAGGCTCTGGGTCCGAACATTCTTGGAGCTCATATGCTAAGGAACAAAGGCAAGCAGAAGTGCAAGCAATCTTAAAAGTCCATCAAAAACACAGCTTGTCAGAGTCCAAGATTGGACTGGTGCGCCTATAATAATGTTTTTGTGATTGCAGTCAAGATCAATATGGCTCTATACACAGCAGATGTCTATTTTTGATCAACTGAAGGGACTGACTGTATAGGACGTTTAATGCCTTTTCAGAAGTACAATTCAATCCAAAGTTTTTACAAGGCTGAGACGGAGATGGTGACCGAGGCTTTTAAATAAAAATGCACACTCGTAATGAACCATTTTGTCACTGACTCCCAGCTCAGAAAGGTCACAAACAGATCACATTAAAAAACAGCTGGAATTCTTATGGACTGCTCACATATTTAACATTTTACGTAACAAAATTTAAGGTCACTCAGTGATTCTTAATATCGGTGTGCAACCGGCATCTTAATAGCACTCCTTAAAGTCATTCTATGAAAAGCATAGCAGAAACTGATCTGATTCCTTCTTCAGGTTTAATAAATAAATAAATAAAACACCCTGCACACCCACCACAACCAATTTACTTTTAAAATGTCAAATGCTCAAGAATGTATGTTTGGGTGAGAGACAACCCAGGGATAAAAATCTGACTAAGGAAATTGATTTCAATAGATCAAAGCATCTTTAGTGCACGATAAGCCTGAATATGAACTCTCATTTACATGATGATGTTCACATAATTATGCAGATATTGATAGCGCTTTTCAATTCAGCAAATGTTTATTCCAGCACCGATTATGGTTGCCCTTTCTGAGATAAAGTTTAAATTCAGAGTTAATTTTAAGAGTTAAGCCATGAGACTCACGGAATATATAACTGATGGAAGCAGTTCAGGAACAGTAAATTTTTACAGCTTTATATAATGAGGCCTGTAAAGCGAATAAGAATATAAATAACAAAGGCATTCAAAGAGTTTCTTTTGTTGGAGTGTTTTTGCATACATACAGACATACTGATTTAATGCTTTTTAAAGTATGATTATTTACACTCAAACAAATTTGGTTCCATTAGACATTCACACATTCTTACCCTGATAATCAAATCTGAATCCTGGTTTGTTCTGGGAATGATCACTGTGGAAATACACTGTCGTTTCATGGGATGTAGTTAGAAGAGATGCCGGGACATCCTGCCCACTGAATCGGCCAATCACAGTACTAGTGTCAAAAGGGCCGTTCCTGATCTCCAGAAAGTCATGGTTCGCCTCGGTTGAGAAATTAAGAAACTGTATGTGGGCTCCTGTTTAAATGAAACACAAGTTAGCACTTTCATATGACTAGATTCAGAGTTCTTTATCTTCCAAAAGATTGCAGAATGCTAATATGAGAGCAATTTGGCTTAATTTCATTTTGTTCTATCTTTAAAGATTAATTTGTTCTGTCCTTAAAGTTGTAGTCTTTAAGAAATGGTTTCCTACATTACCCACAGTGCTGTTAGACAACCTGGTGATAGTCTCTGCCATAACTATAATATTGCATTCTGGAACTTTGAATCCACTGTATGCTTTCTCAACTAATTCTACAATTAAGTTATTATTATAATGGAATTGAACACCGCTGGAAAGTGGTAAGTGAAAAAGAAGCTCTTGTACTTTAGTTTTTACCAGCTAAATATGGAACCTGTCCATTATCCTTTTTGTTTGTGAATGTAGATTTTTTTTTTCTCCTATTTAACACCTTTGTAACTCTACTAGAAAATTTCGACGTGATGTCAGAGTGGCAGACAAATGGCCATTAAAAAAGAATCACATTGGCACCAACCAAAAAGGAGAAAAAAAATCGATAAATATTCCAATAAAATAAATAAATAAACATTTTATATGTGTTTCATAGTGGAGTTTTTCATATAAAAAAATGTAACAACTTTTCAAAAGAGATGTGTCTTTTGAATTTCCAAATGGGAAGTCATGATTGCATTCAGTATCTTTGTCCTTACCATAGCCAACTGGTAGGTAGATCCTCCAAGTGCAGTCACTGTTGCTAGGGTAGTTTCCAGGGAAACCAGGACTCAGGATGGTTCCTTCCATCTCTTCTCTGATCCCCCCACACTGTGCTACAGGAATGGAGGACAATGCAGAAAAATATGCATCAGAGGGAATATGCAAAAAGCTTTACTTTAAAAACATTTACACGCCGAACATAAGTCTGAAGTGACCTGCTCTTGTATTGTGTTAGTCTTCCATTGAATGTAGAATGTGTCTACTGTAACTGCTTTGTACAGGAGTTCTGCTTTTTCTTAATTTGTGCTAGCTGACCTTCCAAAGGCCTCAAATTGCTTTGTAGCTTTTGATTTCAAAACCCATTTTCCAGTTTCTTTTGGGAGAGTCCTACACCTTCTCACACTCTTCTCTTAGTGCTCGGTGTCTAACCCATTCATTGATTCCAACATCACTTTGATTACAGCCTTGGCAAGGCTCTGTAAACACAGTCCCTGATCCCTTATGGAGAACAGAAAGGCTCATACTGTTCCACATGTCTGGACAATCAGAAGCTCTCAGGAAAATGCTTATGCTGGTGTGAGCCATCACTCTCTCCAGTAGTTCCGCCAATCGTAGCGTGAGACGGAACTAATTAGTACAGAGTAGGTCACAGCCATTACTCATGTTTGTCAAGAGCCATGCACAGCGATTGTGACATGGCATTCATGTTCCCTTTTCTCTCTCTCGTTTTATATTTAACGCGCACACACACCAATTCACTCATGCAGTGTAGTGGAACTGTAACTATAAGGGACATGGTTTGATTAGTGTTTACTGTTGCACAAGGCCTTGATGTTGTTATTGCGGTGTAAGAAGGTCCCACCTGAGAGTTGACTGATTGATGAGTGGCCTTGAGGGCTATTTAATGACATGCCTGCCACCACGGAACCGAACACTTATAAACTACTGGATGGGTTCCATTTGAATCAGACAGATGGCAGCAAAAGCAATAAACTCCTTACTCCTTGTCAGAAGCTGTGGGTATGCCGGTACAAACGTTTTTGCATGAAGATAGTTTTATTGGAAAAACCTCCATTTATCAATCCAGGGGTATTTAATGAAAACCTTACAGCTGAATCACAACACACCTGACTTTAGCAACTTCTGAGTGATTGATTCTTTGGAATGGGGAAAATTCAGAGACGACACTGGTGTAGCCAGCTTAAAATGAAAGCTATACATTTATACTGATACGTGCATTTTGTGTAGATGGCAGACACTAGTAGCAGCAGCAATGGCACACATTTGTTATTTAATAATTAAAGGCAAGAGGTAACGTTGACCAATCTTGCCATACTAACAAAGATGCGATAAAATGCCTTTATAACAGTTGTGAGAAAAGCTGGTGGAATAATAGATGAAAATTGTGTCATTGGACATTTTATTTTGTAAAATGTACCTCTGCCCATCTTTTTCTCATTATCGTCTATCACCTCGATAGCCCTGTGCTCAGAGTGTAGATAGCTGGTTTTCAGACAGAAACAGGGAATCATTCTGATGGGTTAATCCTGTTTCTCACCATGGCAGCTGGTAGTCAATAAAATGTGATTAAACAAAATATGTATTCATTTGACTGTCTTCAGTTGTCAAATATGGAATCATCCATGGCCAGGAGCCAAAGGAGCAAAATTAGCTTTCTGGCTGGGAGGGATGGCATTCTCTCCCTCCCCTGTCAACTAGTCAATCGTAGGCATCTGTGAGCTCAGGTATGTGAAAGAGAGTAGACAGCGCTTTCCTTCGAGTGTTTTACGCTGTCCTGTGACTCAGCATTTGGAAAAGATGTGGTTGGCAGGCTTCACATGTGTTCAAACAAGCACATGTTTGGCATCACCCATGGAAGCTGTCATTTGTTATGGAAGAACTGGTTCCCCAAAATGGGGAGAAAAGTGAAAAAAAAAAAAAAGATAATAATAATGAGTCCGTTGAACATCGTTATAGCCCAAATTACTGTGCAAAGCATGATAGTGGACATGTATGTAATCAGCGGTGCTGTATGTCTGTCATGTTTATCACCCTCAAATAAGCATTTGGAAGTATTATAACATATTTTGGGTTGTGGGGGTTCAACATCTAAGTAACAAAAAGGTTCATACCAATGCAGAGTGGTGGAGGATAATTCCAGCGCCGTACTGTTCCTGGCATGCACGTGATATGTGACACTCCCTGCAAAGACAATAAATTACAATAAATCAATTACATCATTTGTTGATTAATCCATTAGTTCCTTAATACCAGCTCACTTCTACTGCTTTGTAATTCATGTTTCATTCATTCAGAGTACATTTTGAACAGAGCTTTGATCTTGTTTTTTTTTTTGGCCAAAGCGAAAAAAAAAAGTGAACCTCAAAGCCAATCCCACAAAGCCAAGCACTCAAAGTATCACACTATTGCACAAAGCTTCGGAAATTCTTCTCTTGAGGCGTTATGTATATCGAGTGTTAAACACTTAGCCAGCTTACCTGTAAAGTATATCCAGGATCACACTGGAAGGATACAACATTGTTCATCTGTAAACGCTCTCCCACTTTGAAACCATTCATAGGTATAACCGGTTCAGGACAGCTTGTCAGGGAGACCGCTGGAAGAGGAAGGGTACACATATTAGATATTAAGAGATTTCCTTATAGCATTGATTTATTTTGTGTAATAAATTATCTTGAGTGAGAATCAGATAATATTTCCTAATGGAGTTCTAGTACTCCATCCTGGTCTTGGACTCGAGTCCAATTGTGAATGAACTTGGACTTGTCACACACTTTTGCACAATCAAGTCTGTGTCATTTGTAGCATGAAAAGAAAAATAAAAAATAAACAACAACATAAAATGAAGATAAAAAAAATAATGAATGTCTCTGTGCCTAACCAGGGGCTTTCTGTGCACACTTGAAGCATTGTGCGAGTACCCAGTTGATTTCACTTTAGCGGCTTGTTATACTTGGGCGGTCAAATAAATACATACACATCATGTCAAAATGCAGGTCTGGCCGAGTATTCATGCAAACACAGTTGGTTATGTCTTAAGTGAATGTAAACAGTTGTAAAATCTGAGGTGTGTCAGTACAGTATATTGGATCTGTGCATTAGATCTTAAAGTGACAGCAGTCTAATAAACCTGCTGCTTTCTGTGTCATTAATGTTAATCAAATAACAAAAGACAAAGAGAAAAACACTCCCTCAGTCCTTTGACTGAATAATTTCAGTAAATTTTATTAGAATCACTGTACATTTCATACAGTGAAGTCTATTTTATTTAAAATTTAATTGCTTTATTCAATTTCCATAGAATTTCTTAATTGCATACTACTGATTGACCTACCTGAGAAATGTTTCGTTGACGTGAAATAAGATTGTAGTCATATCGCCCACCCCTAAACATTAGCATTTGGTGAGTCCAGTCTTGAATTTCATGCAAAATGTGAAAAGTACATCTTAATGTAGTAAATATCATAAACCCTCATTTTAGATTAAAAACAGTAATAAAGCATGAAGCTTGTTGTTATTACATGCTGCTAAATGCGTGCAGGTGGACTCCATGTCCCAGCAGCCATTGCCCCCTTGATGTCACATGGGTTTACTACTAGTCACATGTCTTCTTGCACCTGCTACTTGTTGCGTTAATGAGCACTGGTGTGGGTATGTATAGTCCTTGTTTTGCACTTAGCCTTTGTCTTTCGTTATTTAGACTCACGTCTCTGTGTCACGGTGTTTGGTTCGGTTCGGTTCGGTTCGTGCCCTAGTGTTTGTTTCCTGTCCTCGAGTTTAGGTATCTTAGTCCTAGTGTCTTTGTTTTGTTCTGTATTTCAATAAATGTTCATACTCAAGTCTGCGCCTGCTTCCACCGCAACCCCACAAGCGTGACTCACTCTCTCTCACTCTCTCTCTCTCTCTCTCTCTCTCTCTCTCTCTCTCTCGCTCTCTCTCTCTCTCTCTCTCTCTCTCTCAGCCTATATAACTGTGGGGGAGAGGTATCAAATAATGCCTCATTTTTAAGTAAGTTGCTTTGGATAAAAGCGTCTGCTAAATTAATACATGTAAATGTAAATTGAAATGTCAACTCAAACTGGAGGACAATTTATTTTGATACAGTAACGAAACAGGTTAATTTGTATTTTCATACACTTGTAATATAATAAAAGTTCTACATATACCTCTATATCCCTGTGTTTCTTTGAAACCAATTTTTGATAGGAAACTAGTTAAGCTGATGACATGAAATAAAAATATTAAATAGCAATGGCAAGATGCAGTAGTGGTATTTTTTGTTACACTTATATTGCCAATAGTTTGTGAAGGTAAACATATTAATTTAACAGCTCAGTGTTGCAATTTCAACTCTTTTCAATTTAATTTCTTTCTGTGCTCGGACTCGACTCAGACATTAAGGACACTGAATTGAGTCCAACTCGGCCCCTTTTGGACTCGACTTAATTGGTTAAAGACTTGCTCTCAACTCGAACTTGACAAAGGTGGCCTCGGACCCAACACTAGTAATGAACCTTATATCCTCGAAAGTGCATGCACACATACATTCAAATTTACATGCTTGCCTTTAGTGTGTACCTTGAAAATCTATTATTGATTTCAAGTTTATTCAAGTCACTTTGGTTAGTTTGTTAAAAAAAATAATAATAATAATAAATAAGGAAGTCCTTTACATTATGGTTCCCTTAACAAACATTATTTACTGCATTCGTTAACATTAACAAATGAAAACATTCAGCTTAAATAAATAGTATACACTATACTTTTAAGAAAGTAACAGAAAGTAATTTATATAAATGGTGACTAAATACACCTGCATTAACTAATGTTAACACAGAATACAAAAAGAAAAACAGAAAGAAAAAAATAAGCAAACAAATAACATTATTTTCCTAAATAAGTTGATAACTTTTTTACATTTTGGCCTCCATATGTAAATACTGGAACTTGCTTTTCAGCTTTACTTATTTACTTATTATTTTACTTATTTACCTTTGTTAAAAAAAAAAAAATAATACAAGAATTAATTTTCTTTTGTTAAAGTTACTTATGGCTTGTCACTGCTGAAGTTTGTGGTTTGTTTAAGTTAACTAGTTTACTAAACTTTAGATAAGTACACGATACCATCCATCCATCTTCAACCACTTACTCCTTTTCAGGGTCACGGGGAACCTGGAGCCTATCCCAGGGAGCATCAGGCACAAGGCGGGGTACACCTTGGACAGGGTGCCAGTCCATCACAGGGCACAATCACATAGACACTCACACACCCATTCATACACTACGGACACTTTGGACATGCCAATCAGCCTACCATGCATGGCCCTGGCGGGACTCGAACCCCAGGCCCTGGAGGTGTGAGGCGAATGTGCTAGCCACTAAGCCATCGTGCACCCTACTATATGATACAATTAACATAAAATAATTTAACTGACCAGATTTTAAAATGAAGATTAAAAAAAAGATATTTAGATTTTACATAAGTAGAAGCTCATTCAAAGGTGAAAATATAAATTCAAACACTGGCATCATAAATACACTATATGGCCAAAGGTTTGTGTACACAGGACTCCATTACTGGCAAATGTGCTTGTTGATCCCATTCCAGATTTAGTCACCTTTTGTTGTTATAATAACCTACACTCTTCTGAGAAGCCTTTTTTCTAGATTTTGGAACATGGCTATAAGTAAAGTAAGTAAGTAAATATATAGCACATTTAACACAGTGAAGCTGACCAAAGTGCTGAACAGAGTAAAGAAACGTAAAATAGAATAAAACCAAATAAAGACTGTAGTAAAAATTAGATTAAAATGGGAGAAGAAATATGTTTTAAACCTCAATTTAAAACATGGCAATTGAAGGTGTGAGGTGGATATCCAGTGGCAATTGATTCCATAAACGAAGGGCGGCAACTGAAAAAGCTCTATCCCACTTTGTTTTTAACCGAGATCGAGGGACATGCAAAATAAACCTATCATAAGATCTTAGAAATCTGTTAGATGAATGTGGTATAAGAAGATCTTTGAGGTAGGAAGGAGCTTGATAATTAAGAGTTTTAAAGACAAACAACAGAATCTTAAACTGTATTCTAAAATGGACTGGGAGCCAATGGACCGATGCTAAAATTGCGGTCATATTTCTTTGCCCAGGTCAACAGCCTTGCAGCTGCATTCTGAACCATCTGGAGATGAGCAAGAGATGGCTGAGTAAGTACAATGAATTACAATAAACTAAGAGACATGTGATAAAACCATGAATAACCTTGACCAAATCTTGGAAATACAAAAATGTTTTATGTTTAGAAAATGTTTTGAAATAATCGGTAATTGATAAACAATTATTCTTAACTAATTTATTTGCTTGGTTAAGCATAATTCTAAGTCTAGGTTGATACCAAGGTTCCTAACCTGGGAAGAAATTGAGGGGAAATGGTTACACAGCTGATTTGTGAGACCATCTCAGGGGACCAAAAACAATTATTTGGGTTTTGTCTTCATTAAGCTGGAGGACGCCGTGTGACTGGCAGCAGGCTACACGCCGGTCCCAAGCCCGGATAAATGGGGAGGGGTGGGGAAAGCAATGGCAAACTACCTTACTACTTCTGCCGAAATTCTTTGTGGTCACATCAATGAAATACGTGGAGAGTGTTGACCCATAAAGTGACCGAAGGTCGGTCTTGACTAATAGGTGATAGAGAGAGAAGTTGGAGGAAATTATTTGTTAACCATTTTTTAATATCCTCCAGACCGTCCATCACTTGCTGAATGGAGTCACCAGCTTTCAATGGCATTTACAACTGGGTATCTTCAGCATATAAATGAAAAGAGACATTGTGTTCCCGAACAATATTCCTTAATTGACGCATATATAAGTTAAAAAGAAGTGAGCCCAGACTGGAGCCTTGAGGTACACCATTAATAATAAGAGTGAAAGATGATGAGAAATTAACCAACGCTACCAAAAAGGACCTGTGAAGATATGAACTGAACCATTGCAGGGCAATACCTTTGATACCAAACAAATGTTCTAAGCACCAAAGATGTATGTTCTGGTCTACAGTATCAAAGGCATCTGTAAGATCTAGTAGCATCAACACAGTATTTTTACCAGTATCCACTGCCAGTAAAATGTCATTTGATACTTTTAACAAAGCAGACTCTGTGCTATGATAAGCAGTGAAATTACCTGAATTTAAAAACAGGATCAATTGTGATAACAAAACTTTCTCTAACAGCTATGACAGGAACGATAGCTTAGAGACAGGCCGATAATTATTAAAGCAACCTTCATCCAAACCCTGTTTCTTAAGCAAAGGTTGAACAATTGCATGCTTAAAACAATTTGGGACCACCCCAGCATCCAATTCAGCCAATTTCAGAAAAAGTTGGTTTTATAAACACAGAGGGAAACAACATCAAGTGAAGTGGACATTATTTTGATCTGGTTAACCAGATAACCCAGTTCCTTTAGAGAACCATGTTGAAAATGATAAAAGGAAACTGGTATAACCAGCAAATTCAGGGACAGGTCTGAGAACTGTGAAGTGAAGGAAGAACAAATGGCTATTACTTTATCAGCAAAGAACATTAAAAAAATCTCTCACAAAGTTCAGCTGAGGATTCCCCATAGAATTGCCAACTCAGATTAATTATTGAATTTATCATAGTGAATAAAATCATAATAAAAGACAGTGTATAGTAATCAAATCAGAGAAATGCCTAGACCTACCAGACTTTGCTGCATTCTGAAACTTAAACAGATAATTTTTAAAATCTGAAAGGACACAGTTACATGATCATGCTTCCATCACTGCTCTGCTTTATGACAGAAAGAGCCTGTCTAAGAGAATGAGTATTATAGTCCAGGCTGTGGGGATTTGCACATTCAACCACAAGTGCGTTAGTGAAGTCAGGCATTGATGTCAGGTGAAGAGGTCTGAGGTGCAAAGTTGGCAAATCATTTCCTCATGGAGGAAGCTTTGTACACTGTGCATTGTCATGATGGAACATGTTTGGACCCTTTAGTTCTAGTGAAGGTAAATTGTAATGCTACAGCATAAAATACATTGTGTACAATTGTGTGTTTCCAACTTAGGGGCAATAATTTGGGGATGTCATGTGATGGTCAAGTGTCAACATGGCCATAGAATGTATCTGCTATACTATATAATCAACACATGGTTGGTAAGGTGGCGAATGCTCCCTGCTCTTACTCTTGTACTCCAGCCTGAAGCCAGCCGCTGATACACTGATGTCTGAGAAGAAGTGCAGGTACAGCTGGTTGGATGTGCTGTTCAAAAGTGCTGGCACTGAAGTTCCTAGAGAGAAAGAGAGTAAAATATGTCCTTGCTGTAAGAGCATGATTTGCTGTTAGGCATTGCCTTTAATGGTAAGGTAAAACATTCTAGCACTGCTAACATTTACACAGCAAACATTTACATTTATTCATTCACCTAGGCTGACAAAAGATTTGTCCAACGTGATTAAGAAGTGAGGAAGGATACAATCCAGGCATATACAGTATCTGAATGAAGATCTTCAAATCCAGCAGTAGATTTGGGACAATAGTGAGACTTAAACTCAGTCCTGGGGTTTGAACTCAAGAAAACTGAGACACCATTGCCTCACCAGTTATGGCTAACAAATATCTAATCGTGAACTAAAAACACAGATTGAAATTGTTAAATACTTGCTTGTTTCATGTTTAATTATTGTGTAAAGCAGGGATTCACATACTATTTGAAGACAGGTACTCATTTAAGTGTAAAATAAATTTTCTGGAAACTCACAGTCAAAAAATATATGACTATAAGAACACAATGATAAAGATAACTAAATAATGAGTTGTGATTTCATCACTGTATGGCTATTCTTCATGGACTGATGGTCCCCGACAAACAACTGCAAAGAAGCACTTGGGTAAAGGGACTTATTTTGTTTTACTTGCAAGTGGAAAGTGTCTAACCAACATGCACACAATTTCGGCTTTGTGCTTTTTATACTCGCGTTACAATTTTTCAAGCCAAAGTTAAATCCCAAGCCGAGAAAATGTCTGGGTTACACATGTAACCCTGTTCCCTGAGAAGGGAACGAGACGTTGTGTGAACTTCATGCTGTAGGAAGTGCCCTTGTGTGTGACCGGTATCTGAAGTCTGTGTGAAATCATGCCTATTTATAGGCCTGGCATGGTCAGGTGACGTGGCAATTTCGTGCATAAACTGGCACCTGTGAACCATGTCATCATCCTCTATTATATGAAGCGAATAAACAATTCACACGGAACAGGGTTACATGTATAGCTCAGACATTCCCTTTCAAAGGAAACTCAATGTTGCGTGAGATTCACACTGTGGGTACGAGAATACCCACTCCATCCTACTGAGGGTATGGTTAAAATATATCCGAGACCGAGGGTCACTGCAACCCTGGGTGGAATACAGTGGTGTGAAAAAGTGTTTGCCCCCTTCCTCATTTCCTGTTCCTTTGCATGTTTGTCACACTTAAGTGTTTCGGAACATCAAACCAATTTAAACAATAGTCAAGGACAACACAAGTAAACACGAAATGCAATTTGTAAATGAAGGTGTTTATTATTAAAGGTG
>JAFFST010011544.1:33137-43687 GCA_022414735.1 Noturus placidus
ATGTTCCGAAACACTTAAGTGTGACAAACATGCAAAGGAACAGGAAATGAGGAAGGGGGCAAACACTTTTTCACACCACTGTACATGTTTAAACTGTAATACTGAAAAATGCGTGAAATTGGCACCATGGAGTCAAGCCTCAGTGGTGCGGGAGGAGTGAGGGTAAACCACAGCAGACATTGTGTCGTCTCCTCGGAGGCTTGTCCCAGTTCAGCTTGGACAAATCTCCACCATACGGACTCCATCACTTGTGGATGGAGCCTCCCATCCCTGGGCCTCAGCCCCTGCCTCAACAGAATGTCTGACCCCATGTTCCAGTTGCCCAGAATGTACATGGCACTCACTGACAAAAACATTCCACCTTTGGCATAGCCAAATACCCATGCTGTTCATTTCCCATGATGGCCAAATAATCCAATGTTATATACATATATACTATATGGAAGCATGATTTTTCTTCATGCACTTCAGGGAAAAAGGGGAGATTTACAGTAGTGTGAGGGAGATTTATATTCACTCAGATTTATGAGAGACAGCACTCATCCAGCCAGCAACAAGCCATTTCCTCTTCACCGAGCCAGTCTACATTACGTCTCTCTACAGCCATAGCAAGCTTTTTATATGCTTGAGAACTGCTACTACATTTTTAGTGTGATGGCTCCCCCTCTGGCTCCTCAGAGTCATATATATATATAATCATGCGATGGGCAAAACTGCCATGTCACGTGTCCACGGCAGGCCTATAAATAGGCATGATTACACACAGAGTTCAGATATCGGTCACGTGCAAGGGTTCTTCCCATAGCACGATAATTTGCCATGAATTTGCATGATAATTTCCCTTTGAATAATTTCCCTTTGTAAGGGAACCAAGTTCACCCCCTGCAGTGTCTCAAGGCTGCCTGCACACACACTCAATCTGAAGTACAGAATCAGTGTTTGATTATCCTCTTTTTTTTTTTTAAGACTGCAGATGCACTATTTACACATCTCTCTAGGGATATTTACACACCTTTGAACATTTGTCCAAGGTTGCATTCAATTTAAAAGAGTAAACAAAACCTCATTTCTCAAAATATATTCAGAGACTGTAAAGTGTAACTGTATGTCATATACGAACAGAACAGCTTTAACTTTTTTTACTACTTCATTTAAAAAAGTTTAATAATTTGTTTACACTTTATACTGCGCTGACTAAATCAGTGGTTTTCAAAGTGGGGGCCGCCAGGGGGGCCTAAACAATTTGGTGTGAAAGAAGAATTCTCACTCTCAGACAACCACACACACACAAAATCAATTCCTAATGTAATGTAATGTAAAGATGTAAGATGTAATTATTAATAAAAAGGGGGACATAATCAGAAGTCTGTATTTTTAATGTGTTTTAAAGACATCTTGCAAAAGGGGGGCCTCGGTCAAATGTTAATGCCATTTGGGGGACCTTGCCCTGGAAAAGTTTGGGAACCCCTGGACTAAATATTATGGACATAATGCACACATAATGAACACACATGCTACTATATTAATAATAGCTATTTCATATGAATTAATCAATTAAACTGAATAGGTTGAATGCCTGTTTTTTTTATTAAAAAAATAAATAAAAATAAACCTGCATGCTCACCCATCCAGGACTGACTGACATAATAAATATGAATTCATAGTACATAAACAAATAAATGAATACCACATTAACTAATGCATTGTTTACTTTCTTACTTACTGTATTATAACGACCATTTTTTGTGAAATTCTAAAATTCGATTGGTCAGAAGGTGTTCATTTTCTATAGCACCAGGGCTCTGAAAGTTAAAACTAGCAGGGAGAATGGAAGCTAAGAAAGCCAAGGCTTGGACTTAAGGACAAAATGCATGATAAGACTTTGCAAGGATACACAGAAAAAGCCTAGTACACATAGACAAACTTATTAAGGGTTAAACACAGTACAAGAGAACCCACTCAGATAACAAAGCAATGACAGAACAGGAGTGGAGACATGACTAGATGTTAAACAATGGTGCATGCCAAAACATTAACTAAATGCACTGTTAGCCTAGCTGACAATTGTGCTGCATACTGAGAGAGGGGATTCATGACAAAGTAATCCTGCTGTTGTGTTGTTTGTATTAACAAATGTATTACTTAATCTCTTTAACTCCCAGGATCTTTAGATGCATCCATATATACAATCCTCATTCTTGTAACAACATGTCTTTCCTATGTGTTTCACTGAATATACTTAGTAGTTTTATTTAGTACCAGAATTTTAAAGCTTAATATGAATAACTGAATAATAATCCAAGGTGTTAAAAGATTAATGCTAAAGTACTTAATGTAAAGTACATTTCACCATAGAGCTTCCTTAGCAATTGTTGCTAAATAACAATAAAAGAAAAGTTGAATTTAAAATTCTGTAGAATATTGCAACCTAAATTAGAAATTAAGAGAATTCATTTAGAAACAGAATGAAGAGAATTTTTAAATAGATTATCCACAGAGCGAAAAAGCAGTGACGGTTATTGTGCTTGGTAATAATAAATAAGCCAGTGTGTGAAAGAGTGGCCCACCTGAGAAGCTCCCTAGCATGGCGTCAGTGTTGTCGCCCCCGTCAAACACCTCCAACGAGTCCCAGTTCTGCTCAGTCACAAAGCTGATCACCTGGATCTGCCAGAGACAATAGAGAACACATTCAGGTTCCGTTAGCATGGAGCATCAGCTAATTGGAGGGTGACTCACTGCTCTCAGCATGGAGAGGAAAAGTTTTGGGTGAAATGACAGACAGATAGCTTTAAACCACATACAGAGTGCTCTTGGAATCTAAAAACAGTTTCACTCTTCTTCCTGCATTGCATAACCTCGGAAGAAGCATTTCCCCTCACTGAACTGTCAATGTGCAGCCCAGTAAATATTTTGGCAGGTATCTATTTTCACCTCAACTGACTGAAAAAAATGAACAGTTTCCTGTGACTATCTCTGGGATATTGTCATGTTTCATCAGTATATAGTAAAATGCTATGTTTATTTGTGCTAGTCAATTGAAAATCTTTAAAATGTGAGGTGTGAGATGTGTTCTATATGCAGGGTTTTTCTACAATCGAGCACGGAGCATATAAAAATTCACAATTTTTTTTATAGGCTTCTTCCATTTCTATTTTTCTTCTTCACTCTTTTTCCAAACACATCAGTAACACTTTAGAATAAGGGCTCACATATTAAACATTAATTATTAGCTCATACTTGAATACATCCATCCAGTTGTTATACCGCTTTTTCTACACATGACGGGGCCTATCCCAGGGATCTCGGGACACAAGGCGGGGGACACACTGGACA
Source organism: Noturus placidus (assembly GCA_022414735.1). Taxonomy (NCBI): domain Eukaryota; kingdom Metazoa; phylum Chordata; class Actinopteri; order Siluriformes; family Ictaluridae; genus Noturus; species Noturus placidus. The sequence continues at coordinate 36,471 of JAFFST010011544.1, forward strand.
GGTTCTCAACCCATCACAGGGCACTATCACACACACCCATTCCCAAACTATGGACAATTTTGAAATGCCAATCAACCTACAACACGTGATTTGGAATGGGGGAAGAACCGGTAACACTCGGAAGAAACCCCCGAAGCATGGGGAGAACATGGAAACTGGAGGCAGGATTCGAAACCCCCGATCAAGGTGGTGTGAGGCGGTGTGGGGTGCACATGCTAACCATTAAGCCACCGTGTCACCTACTTGAATATTTCCATCCATCTTCTACACCTTACTCCTTTTCAGGGTCACGGGGAGGCATTGTACACCCTATCAGTCCTTACCAGTCTCATGATCACAGATTATACATTCTTTTATTTTCCTGTTAGTTACATAGTTGAGCAGAAAAGTTTGCACACCCTCAACAAAACAACAAAAAAAAGTAAAAAAAAAAAAGTGCAAGATAATATACTGTATTAACAATCTTTAAAGACTTTTTCATGCCAATTGCTTGATTTTTTGCAAATCACTGGCAGTTTATTTCTTTTCTACTCTTTGGAGGTGTCCTTGTATGGTACTTATTTCTACGAAATGTCTTTCACTGTTGGTAATAGTATTCCTAAACACTTTAAAATGTTTTAGCATCATTTTAAACTCTGTCAAAAGCCTATAATTTCCGTATTTAGCTGTTTTTCTGATCCCATTTACTCTTCACAGTAACTGATGTTTGAGCTTGTTTGAACTTTGCATACATTAAATAAGGCTTAAACTAGTAAGCGTGTTATTATACACCTTAATGAGGGGCGTTTAAATTAACTTGACAATGCCAATGAGGATGCAAACTGCTGACATGAACTCAGCTGCTCTAAGGAACAGGAAACACCTGTAAATTAACATGGAGTTTTGTTGTTAAGAGCATATGTGAAGCAACATCAATTTACCTGACTGTTTGGTTTGTGGAGAGAAATGCTAGTCAGAGTCAGTACTCAATATTTTGCGATACTGGATTTTTTATTATCCAGTTATAAGCTGTAAGCCATAATCATCAAGATTAAAACACACACACAAAAAAAAAGACTTGAAATATTTCACTTTATGTGTAATGAGTCTAGAATATATGAAAGTTCCAATTTTTTAAATGAAATTACGGGAAAAAATTAACTTTTCCATGATATTCACATTTTTTGTGATGCACCTGTAAATAGCTACATAACTTAAAGACCGCTGTTGTACAGTGACAGTTTTTAAGTGAAAAATGTACCTTTTTCACACAGTGCAATTGTCTACTGAACTCTAAAGCCTCTATCTCTCCTATGTACAGGATTATGTAAGGAACTTGAGCAAGTAACAGTGTTGCACAATATAGATAATCCACGCATGAGAGTAACTATTTTTGTGAAGGAGAAAAAATGAGTCTGCCCAGCTGCCAAGAAAGATCAGAAAACATTTTATAGCCAACCTGAAGGTGCCATGAAGGCAATATTGGACAGAGTTACCAAGCATGACGGCAGGAATTAAATGCTTTAGAGATATGGGTTGAAATCCTAGAATGAAGTACATCTGTGCCTTGTGATTTTACACTTTCATAACCTGCACTGAAGTAAAATAAACAAATAAATACATTTACACAGTAAAAAAAGAGAAAGAAAACAACCTGAAATATGGCATTGTGCTCAGTATGAAAATGAGGTGGTCTATTCTGAATTGGCACTTCAAATGAGGAAATGACCTAGGTAACCATTTGCTGTGTCAAATGCATTTTCATTGGAAAATCTATTGAAAATAGTCATCTATGAAGGGAACAACTGATGAGCATTTTGGACACTGATGTACTGATTTTGTAATAAATTTGTAAATAACATTGTAAAACAGGTAAAAAAAGAATAAAACAGGTAAAGGTGTTTTTAAAAAAATATCAAAGCAAACTGACCCCCCCCCAGGAAAAAAAAATAGCATTAACATAGTGAAATGTTTGCGAACAAGACTACCATTAACTGGTCTAGGTTACATAAGTAACTGTACATCAGTAAACTTAAAAAATGGTGCCACTTTCTACTTTTACAGTATGCAACCGTAAATTAATACATTATTCTGATTAAACAGGCAATGTCTTCTAAACGGATACAAATGCAGACATTAATGCATGGAGATGCACTATTCTGTCTTTGTAAAGTAATATTCGCAACATTTGTAAATATTTGTAAATTGTAATGGAAATTATAGTTCACAGGGAATGGGCAATGGCGACTCAGTAGTTAGGGCTCTGTATTACTGATTGAAAGGTTGTGAATTTGAATCCTGTTACGGCAAATCCTACATGGCTTCCTAGTGGCCATAGTGCAATACAGTGGTACCTCGACATACGAGTGCCCCAACATACGAGTTTTTCGAGATACGAGCCGGCGAGAGAGTGATTTTTTGCTTTGAGTTACGAGCGAAATTCGAGATACGAGTTCGGTTTAGCAGGTCGGCCGGTAATAACACACCGAGTGTCGCGGCTTTTAGACACTTAGCGGTAATAACACACCGAGTGTCGCGGCTTTTACACACTTAGCGGTAATAACACACCGAGTGTCGCGGCTTTTAGACACTAAGCAGTCATTTTGGGGGTTGGAACGGATTAATGGTAGTTCATTTGTTTTGTATGGGGAAATTTGCTCCGAGATACGAGTAATTAAAGATACGAGCAAGGTTGCGGAACGAATTAAACTCGTATGTCGAGGTACCACTGTACAAAGCTTGTAGAAGGCATTATGTGTTGCCATGTAGTGAATATAGTCTAGAGCAACTAGAAAACATATTTTGGGTTAGTCCAAAAGTAGACCATATTTATTATTTACACTATAGGTTTCAGATTGATGGGTCTCTCCCCTTTCAAGTAGGTAGGAGCCTGGTCTTCTATAAGTGGAAATAGACTGCTTGGGAGTGTTACCAAGATGGCTGCTGATTGGACAGGCTTGATAGGGTATGGCCAAATAAAAATGGACCACAACATCTTTCACACTCAAAGCTGAGAAATTACTAATATATGACTTTGAGAAGATCTCTTATTTACTTTATGGATTGAAAATTTGAGATCTATTGTTCTTTGCAGAGGGATGTACCTGTATCCCCGATCCCTCAGGCACAGTGATTTTCCACACACAGCTCAGGCTGTTTAAATAGGGCTCAGGGTAACCAGGAGATAGAATGGTGCCTGTGCGCTGGGTCAGATTTCCTCCGCAGGGAACTGAAATACAACAAAAAAGTCATTATAAGTAAACAAAATAACACAGGTCATTTCACAGGTACTGGCTTCTCTGCTGGAGCTTGCATAGCCAAACATCTGGCAGCTGCATTGGAGCGCATAAGTAAGCATCTGTAGTATCTGTGTTATGAGTGTGTGTGAAGCTCAGTGCACAGTGTACCTGCAGCGACACCTGCATCGTAGTGTGTGCGTTTGTGTGTGTGTGTGTGGAGTGTGTGCATAGTGCTAGAGGCCATGGCAAGCTTGTTAAGCAGGCAGGGGAAGGTCTGTGAGACAGGATCCTTTCAGGAGGAGAACCCTCAAGCCTATTTGCCATCGCACCTCTCCCACAGCGCCACAGAGAAAAAGTGTGCCAGCTACAGTGAACCATTTCAAATTCTCATACACACACTCACACACACACACACACACACACGCACACACACACAGAACAAAAAATGCAAGTTATTGAATACATTCATACACTAGTTTGGTTTATATACTTGAGTTAAAACATGAAGCAATCTTAATATTTAATCCATGGAAAATGGAGTGTGAGTTACACAGACAAACGTCCAACTATTCCATCTGATTCTAAAACTTGCTCAGTGGTAACCTCATTATCAAGATGAGGACATTAAATAATAGAAACATAAACAAACTCCACTTAGTCCAGAATGCAGCTGCTAGGGTTCAAACTAGAACCAAAAAATATGACCACATCACCCATATCTTATCAACACTGCATTGACTGCAAGTGAAATCTCGCATTGATTTTAAAATACTATTATTAACATATAAAGCACTAAACGGTCTCGCGCCACAGTATTTAAGCGATCTTTTGATCTTCTATGATCCACTATGCCCACTTAGACCAACAGATGCAGGTTATTTGACTGCACCGCGAATAGCGAAGGCTACAGCAGGGGGAAGAACTTTCACTCATAGAGCTCCACAGTTATGGAACAGTCTTCCATTTAATGTTCGGGACTCAGACACAGTCGCAGTGTTTAAGTCTAGACTTAAAACGTATTTATTCACTCTAGCCTACCCTGACTAGACTTTCCATCATGCTAAATCCCAGTCTTAACAATCTTTTCTCTCCCTCTCTCCTTCTGCCGAGCTACACATGAGTTTATGGAGATGTTGGAGATCCTGGTCCTTTCTGCTCTCCGGACCTGCATGATCGGTCTCGGAGGTCCTACTTCTGGATGGAGCTCTCATCTACTCCAAATCCAGAATGCTGGGACAAAGGCTTCTTCTAAGCCAAACAGATTACATATAAATCTGTCTATGTCTAATATGTCTGTTGTTACCCAGATGAGGATGGGTTCCCTTCTGAGTCTGGTTCCTCTCAAGGTTTCTTCCTCTTAACACCTTAGGGAGTTTTTCCTTACCATTGTCGCCACTCAGTGGCTTGCTCAGTTGGGATAATTTCTCACCTTTACTATGTGTATACTGTGTTTATATTCCTGTAAAGCTGCTTTGAGACAATGTCTGTTGTAAAAAGCGCTATACAAATAAAATTGAATTGAATTGAATTGAATTGAATTGAATTGAAATAATGTATGATGCTGCAATGGCAGTGCAACATTTGAAATTATTCAGTTACGACAACTGCTAAGATATTTTTTAAAACAGACTTATTAAGCAGGTTCATTGAGTATTTAGATTCATTCAAAGTGCATATAGTTTGTTCTGATTGATTTCCCCCTTGAATATTTGGATGTCACTTTTGTTATTTGATCTTTTATTAACAAGTAATTCCTTATTTATTATTGCATAACATGCAGTATAAACCGCATCCTTAATGGCACACTTTGCATCATTTTAGTGCAAGTATTGTGTTCAGAATACAAATTAAACAAGGTGATGCTCTATTTATACCCAAATAATTTGCTCAAATGACTGAAAAGAAGAAAATGTGGACAGTCGGAGACATTTTGGAGTCTAGTGGACAGAGTCTTCACAGGCTAGTGTGGATTAAATTTGTTTAAATAACTGATAGCAAGCATAATGGAACCAGAAATTGCATTTTGTTCATGCTCCTATGCTCAGAAGTGTGGTCTTTCTTTTTAAGAATGTACCAAATAAAACTCAAAATCAAAATACAGAATATTTAGTGTCTAAATCCATGCCCATATAAAGTATATAAAGATTTTGTAACTGGCTAAATGAAGCTAATGCTAGCAGCATTGCTTTATTATCTAAGCTTTATTGCCAGCTGATAGACTATGACATGTACTTCAACAAATCTGGCAAAAATATGTTTTGACTTAAAATCACTGACTCCACTTTGAAGTATTTAAGATCCATAGAACATCATATGAAAATAACAGTGACAGCAACATGAACAAAACCTGAAAGTACTGTACAGTATACTAGACTTGATGAGAATCCTATACTGATAAAATCTGCAAGATCAAGAAATGTCTAAATGCAAGTTATATGAAGAATTTATGTTATACATGGCAACAGACAAGACATACTGTACACTCAGCAAGACTCCTAACTCTGAGTGCTAGTGCCTGGGGCAGTACATGTGTGCAGTCAGGATGAAACCACTGCCAGCCCCAGGGGTGTTTTCTCACCTATGCAGCTGGGGATGGTGTTGTTCCACTGTGCCAGAGCATTAGGCACTGTCAGGCACTCGATGGCACTGGGGCCATCCAGCACATAGCCTGCATTGCATTCGAATCGCACCACAGCTCCTACAGCAAAGTTGTTTCCTGTACGTCTCCCGTGCCTGGGCTCTGGAACCGAGCTGCACTGAGTCGCACTGGTTCTTGGGACGGCTAGGAGAAACAACAGAATATCGTACAGCTTGTGATAGTGAGAGATAACTGTGGCAAAAAAAAAATACAAATAAACCATGTCCTATAATTTATGAAATTTCCATGACTGCATTTTCTGTTGCTTATGTTTTAATAAACCTTTTATTTGCAACAATAGTGGGTATTTGGATTTTTTGTGCCCTTGACCTGCACATTTCAAATTTCATATTACACCACTACTGAATTCTTCAGTCTGATTGGTCAGAAAGTGATATTAATTTTCTATAACAGCAGCTCTCGCAATAGTCCTTGCAGCATTCCAAAGCAGGTTATATTAATGCATCAATTCTAATATGTTTTTATTTATATAGTAACAGATTTTTTGGAAAGAGTCGCCAGTGTCATTACAGTCTAACAGTCCAAGGTATAGCTGCTACTTTGAGTTTTTTGACACAGAAAATTTGTCCTGAAATGATTAATTTTTTTTTGTCTTCAAGAGACAAAAAAAAATAGGATTTTGAAGGAAATACTGTTTATTTCAGTTTTTTATTTTTACTTGTTTCACAGATTCCACAGCAATAAATATAATTATAAATGGAAAAAAAGTAAGCTCTCGCTTTGGGCGTACAGCTATTGGATAGCCCTAAGAAGAGAACCCTTCACCCCATACTCCCTCAGCACCTCCCACAGTAGACCCCTGGGGACCCGGTCATACGCCTTCTCCAGATCCACAAAACACATGTAGACTGGATGAGCATACTCCCAGGACCCTTCCAAGATCCTTGCGAGAGTCCGTTGTTCCACGACCAGGACGGAATCCGAGGGCACTGTCCCCGACTTCCACGAAATGTTAAAGAGGCGTGTCAACCAAGACATCCCCTCCACACCCAGAGCTTTCAGCATTTCTGGACGGACCTCATCAATCCCCGGGGCTTTGCCACTGTGTAGTTGTTTGACTACCTCAGTGACCTCCACCACGGAGATTGACGATGCTCCCCAATCAGCCTCCACCTCTGCCTCTACCATAGAGGGCGTGTTAGTCGGATTCAGGAGTTCCTCAAAGTGTTCCTTCCACCGTGCAGTTACTTCCTCAGTTGAGGTCAACAGCGTCCCATCCTCACTGTACACAGCTTGGATGGTTCCCCATTTCCCTTTCCTGAGGTGGCGGATGGTTTTTCCAGAAACACCTTGGTGCCGACCGAAAGTCCTTCTCCATGTCTCGCCCAAAGCGAGAGCTG
>JAFFST010011544.1:53524-64650 GCA_022414735.1 Noturus placidus
ATATATATATATATATATATATATATACAGAGGTGTAAAGACACAAGAAAGTGTTTGCTTACTGGTTGAAAGTGAGAGAGATGATGTAGTCTTGGGTGACAGTAACTGTCCAGTCACACTCTCTGCCATGAGGATAGGGCTCGGGGTATTCAGGGGATAAAATCAGCCCACTTGGGCCAGTCAGGTTCCCTCCACATGGAGCTGGATCACAGGACATAGAAACACTTTTTCATTTTAGGACAAACTGCAAACAATCAATACAACTATCTTGCCAAAGAGGCACTGAGACAATGATTAATGACCACTGGCCTCTTGTAGAGTTTAAAATCTACAGGAATCAAGTCTTACGCAAACGTTTGCATTTTTTTTACAACTCATTGACAGATACATTGTGTTCTTTTGACACATCTTTGGAACAAAACTCAAAAGTGACTGTTTCATCCTACTCATCCCAATCCTATTTCTCTTGAATTATTTCTCATTTTATATCCCTGTATACTTTATTCAGTTTATTTTAGAACATTTATTCTTATTGGATAAACTTGGTCAGTGAAACCTTAAAATTATCTATTTGAGATTCAATCTATTTTTATTTGCTTTGCTAAAACAAAAACTTCTGTATTGAGCCAGAAAGCAGAGCATTCTAATGTCTGTTGACATCTGGTTCCGGGTTTTCACATATAACCTTGGAAACGCCCCAGGATTTGTTTGTGGATTTGTGGTTCAGCTCAGCTTTCATGCAAACTCAATGTGGCTTTAATTGAACAAAGCAGCTAATTACATGCTCTTAATTGCTGCTGTTATTTACCGTCACTTGTGACTGCACAAACTTACAATTCACCGAAGCCAACAAGCTTTGCCAAATAATTATTTTTCCACATATGGTACTATTTGATAGTGTCTAATTAACCTTTTTGAAGTGTAATTATTAACGGAGAGTGAAAACAAAATGTAAACATTTTTTAAAATATAAATTTACTGAAAACAACCGCAGCATTTTATCTCTGTAGTGTAGAAAGTGGTTACCTGAGCAGGTGGGTGGTTCAGGTTGCCAGAAGAAACGGTTGTTGATCTCAGTGCAGGTGATCTTATTGACTCCTTGTAGAACATAACCAGGATCACACTGGAACAGCACATAGTCCCCTGGCTCTTTACTGTCCCCACTGCGTGTGCCATTAGTAGGAAACCCAGGGTCGTTGCAGGATGTAGCTGTGGACACTACAAAAAAACAGACTCATTAATCCTCCCATGCCATTTACTACTTAGCAACGGATTTCTCAATAATCCAGACCATGTTTAGATTTTATTGCAATACAAAAATAGATATAGGAAATCTATATGCTGCATTAACTACTATAAGTAACTACTTTCATGTATCAATGCCCCGACATATGAGAATGTTAAGAATCACTCAATAGCCATGTAGGACTTTGGAGGATTAGATAGCACAATGCGGATAATTTTACCGGATATTTAAAGTGAATGCAAATAAATTGTCATCATTTATAAATGATTTTCTAGAGGTTGGACACATGAAAAATCCCATTTTCATTTATGATCATTGGGGGCGTGTAAAAAAATGTATTTACACACAGAAGATACTGATCATTATTGACCTGCACAAGGTAATGGATTTAAAATAATACAAAAACAGTTAAATACCATTAAGAATAACTTATATAGTCTGAAGCTACGACAGAATATACATTAATATACATAATACTTGGATACGCCTAAATTATTAAGGCAGGACTATTCCCAGTGCACAACAAATCTCATCTTTAAAGAAAGAAAGAAAGAAAGAAAGAAAGAAAGAAAGAAAGAAAGAAAGAGAGAATGAAAGAATGAAAAAAGAAAGAAAGAAAGAAAGAAAGAAAGAAAGAAAGAAAGAAAGAAAGAAAGAAAGAAAGAAAGAAAGAAAGAAAGAAAGAAAGAAAAGGGTATTGAATCAGCATCACAAGGATACAATTTGGTGCTGTCATTTCTGGAGCATCATAGCCTTGCAAAGTGGACAGATTAACCTCATGTTGAATTTTGTAAATCTTCAGCCTATTTTGTAAATCTTCGGCCTGGCAGCACACAGCTCAAATCAGTTCTAGTCGACAGAGTCGTATCCTTACTCTTATTCTGTACATACATGCCTCATGCTAATTCGAGTTTAGATGCTGAGAGGGACAAGGGATTTTTGAAGAAAAAATAAACCAAAAAACAAACACACACACACACACTCACACACAAAGAGATGCAGCTTTCTCTCCTTTCTGTGAACACAGACATGCCCGTTTATTTGGTTGTTGTTTTTTTTTTTTGTGCAGTACTTAATATGAATTCAGAAAATGTCAGAAGAATTTGGATGATAAGGGTAGGAAAACTGCTTGCCTCGCATATATTTAGTTAAATTGCAGACAAGATGCTACCTCAGCTAGATTGAACTACAGTACATTCTCTGTTAGAAAGTCAGAAAAGTCAGCCTCTGATTATTCTCTGTGAAATTCGTGATGCTTGTGCTTACATTTACATTGCTAACTAGGAGATTTGTTTAGCTTAGGTGAGTTCACTTCTTGTCCAAACTAGCATCAGACTTCACTTTTAGGGGATGATGCAGGATACATGTGCAAAATCTGCAATCTGCTATTGGCATTGTAGAACGCAATTGAACAGGTGTGGTGTGAAAATTAACAGATGGAAATCCACTGAAGGGGCACAATGTTGTCACTCAAATCCTTCCACGCCAGTTGTGTTGACTGAAACCAATCAGATTGCAATCTCCTCCAGACTACATGCAGATTGAGACTGCTTTATTTCCAGCTGTTCCTGCAGAGCTCCTTACCACTGGATACGAGAATGCCTGATTAGATATCTCTGTTCCTACAGGGCCTCTTTACATAGTCCAGAATGTTTAGATATTCAAATAGAATCATTTTTTGAACTATAAAAATTCTCTCATGAGATATTTTTCGAGACATTTTAAGGCAAGACATATTGAGAGATATCTTGCGGCACTGTCTTAATACAAAAAATAAAAATGTGAAAAATAAATAAGATGGAGTGCATGTCAATACTATTATTAATAACAATGTAACACTAAATATGATCAGTATATAAGATATATACAGTATCTGAAATCATGTCTGTGCCTTACATCTCATTTAAGATTATGCATTTTAAATGCAGTTCAGTTAAATTTCCATGAATTACATGAATTAATTAATGAATAAATAAATCTTTACTATTAACCAGCCACATACAGGAGAATAAAGAAACAAATAAACAAACAACTAAATAAATGAAAAGGGATTGACTAGATGGATTGTTTGATGGATTGATTGATTGTCTTTTCTATTGTTACTTCAATCAAAACACACCTGAGAACTGCAGAGCAAAGCCTTGCTTGCTGGTGAAAAAGTCAGTAGTGAATTGCAAGCTGATGGAGTTGAAGGTGCTGTGGAGGTCCAGAGGCAGTGTGGAGCCACTCAACTCTTTGAGAAGTACACCACCATCCTGAGGCCCATCCCAGATCCGCAACACATCATGCACCTCCTCCGTGTGGAAAACCAGAAAGTGCAGCCTGAACACATATACACCAACACGCACGCACGCACAAACAGAACAAGATCAGAGACAGTTACTGAAAAGCGCAACTATCATCTATCAGCAGCTAAAGTGTGATTGCGCTGACAGAATGGGGATTGCATCCTTGTTGAAATGACTATATACGCAGATTTAGTTCTCTGCAAAGATGCTTTCGGAACCTGCTTTCCTGGATGTTTTATTGCTACACAGATGATGGTACATAGATGATAACTCCAGCTATGGAACAGCTGGACTCTGAAAGTGACACTTGATCCACTAGGTAAATAGAAAGAGAGAGATTGATGCAGAGGCTGAAGAGAGGTTTCAGTGACAGATGGCAAATGCAAACACAATGCTCAAATAAATAAAGTGTTGCCAGTGCACAAGAGTCAGAGGAGGCAGCTGCTGCTGCTGATGAACCTCAGGTGTAAAGTAAGAGAGAGAGAGAGAGAGAGAGAGAGAGAGTGAGTAGGGAAGAAATGTATAATTGAGGCATGTGATTGGAACACAGACCCACTTGAAATTGGAGTCAGGTATTTGTGCTAACTGTAGAGCACACAAAGTGTAAGAATGTGTAAATTATAAGTACTGTATAGAGGAGTGACCCATATAGATTGAGGGTAACTGATGTTTTACACATGGATCACTTCAGCTAATGAGAAGGCACTGCTTTGCTACAATGTAAAGCTCAGTGTCATTATCGCTGAATGCACGTGTAACTGATAATTGTTTGTTGTTAAGCAAAATGGCATGCATTATTAAATAAACCACCATATATATTACATATGCATTAGGGGGTGCATAGACTAGGACCAAATACTGTGCCAAATATCTCCCCAAAGCACTGACCAGTGAATACATAAGTGACTAGTTGACTAATGCATTCACTAGGCAGCACTTTGGGGAGATATTCAGCAACGCATTTGGTGTGCTCCTGAATTCTAACCAATCCTGCTGGTTCCCACAACAATTTTTGTTGGTTTTATTTAAATAAAATCTTTGCATACTGACCACCACTGTGTGAAAGTGCGCATTCAGTGTTGTAGACTGCACTTCACTATGACTCAGATTCAGAAACCTTTAAGAAAAAAGCTGACCATTGCAGAAGAGCTACACCCTACAGCATGGTTAAACATTTGTGGACATCTGACCATTACCATCCCATTTCAAACTATTCCCCCTTTGCTGTTATAATAACCTCCATTCTTCTAGGAAAGATTTCCAAAAGACTTTGGAGCATGGCTGTGGGGATTTGCCCATTCAGCCACAAAATCATTAGACACTTCAGGCATTGATGTCAGGTGAGGAGGCCTGGGATGCAGTCAGCATACCAGTTTATCCCAAAAGTGCTCTGTCGGGTTGAGGTCAGGGCTAGGTGAAGACCACTCGAGTTCTTCCTCTTGAACCTTGGCAAATCATGTCTTCATGGACCTCACATTGTTCACAGGAAAGACATTCTAGACAATTGTGTGCTTCCAACTTTGTTGAAAAAGTTTGGGGAAGAATCACATATGCGTGTGATGGTCAGGTGTCCACAAACATTTGGTCATGTAGTGTATGAATATTATAATCATAGATTCATATCAGTAATATTATTTCTCTTGCATAATAAAAAGAGATTTTAGAGGTGGTGTAAAAAATAATGACTTATTTGTATGATATTTTCTTAAAACACCATTGCTCTCAGTATTCTTTTTATTCATTTACTACCTTACTTTCTTTTTCCTATAGCTCTCGATGATCCGGTGGGAGAAGTGAATGTAGGGTGCTGTGGTGGCCACATGTATGCTGCTTACCAGCTTTGAATAAAATGGGACCAATATTTTGGTGTGTTTGTGTGTGAGACAGAGCGAGAAAAAAAAAGGACAGAGAGAGAGAGAGAGAGAGAGAGAGGGAGAGAGGGGAGAGAGAGGGGGGGAGAGAGAGAGAGAGAGAACAACTGATAAAAGAACCTGCTTAAGCAAGTCGGTATGAAAGGAACCTTCTGCTTCATCTCCACTGAGCCCAAAACAGTTCCCTTGCTATTGCATTTTTCTTTTTTCTCCATTTTTCAGACAAAAAATACAATAAAAATATGATCGAAACAAAAAAGAAAGTTTGCTCTACCAACTAACAAAAAGCCCAATATACTTGAGAACGTATTCAGTATCACATTTTTAAAAAAATGTGCAACAAGGTGTGACTTCACTTCCAAGTATTTTCCTGTGTTTAAGAAATTAACTAACTGCCAACTGATAGCTGCCAGAAGAAGCAATTCAGAAAAAAAATACATTGAGGAAAGGTCAGTAAGGCAGTAACACTATAATGAAGATGAAGAGCTGCAGCAAATGAATACAAACAACACAGCCACATTGTTTTGCTAGAACTTGACACAAAGGAATTACTGAGTTTAAGTTTAATACTAGTGCCATGCAATAGTCTCAATTCTTTAACACTATTGCAACTGGAGTCTTTTTTTGTGATTTAGGGCATTTTCAGACCTGTAGATCTGTGCTTTGTTCTGGAACAAGGACTTAAATTGTTATGTTGCATTTTCACCGTTTCTCTATTCGCTTTCACAAGGCAACATTTCAAGGCATACCTAAATGTGTTAACGCATGTGTGTGAAAACTGTCCTCTCATTGGTCAGAGTGCGCCTGTATATGCTCCAGGGTTCCACCCATAGCGGTCATCCATCAAGATGGATAGACAGCAGCTTCATGAGCTTATTGTGGCTTTCTTTTTAGCTGTAGTTATAATCATTTATCTAATGTATACGATCCACAGAGCGATTAAAGCCCATCTCTTTGAGATGCTCACTAAACACTTTGTAAGCCTCAATGTTTTCATGCCTTTCTAAAAGTTGTTCAGAAATATGTTCATTAGACAAAATGTCAATGAGGCATTTTGCCTCATCCTTGGTCCAAGTTAAACTGTGATTCACGTTGCGAGCCATTAACGAAGCAAACTCACGTTGTAGGTAACAGTTTCCAGCTTGCATTGCTATTCAGGCTGGTTTATTGTCTGCTGTGTCGGATTGCTTTCTCACCACAAGCTAACCACTGCAGAGTTCGTTTGCAATCACGTCGAGGCCACCTTCTTCAGCTGGTCTCAGACTGATTGATTTGGTGCGAATTCGAGTGTGATTGCCATGTTCATATATGTCTAAGCTAACCGAAGGATAGTAGAAAACACACCAGGTTCCGAAACAAATGCACCAAACAAGCCATGTGTGAAAACACTCTTAGAAAGAAGATGCTGGCATGAAGAGTAGAGCATCAGGAGGAGTACAAAAAATGTCCTTCTCCACAGGTACACAATTAGCCAGCACAGTGTGGCTGGTGTGTTATTGATAGTCATTTCAATAAATTTTTCTGACAGATTGGTTGGTTATAAAGACCAGCATGTGAGCTGAATGAGCACATCTGAGCTCCTGGGTCCACTTTAGCCACACGACCCAATCTGTAACCTCATCAGGATCTCACAGCTCAGCCCTCTACTAAGAGATCCCATGAGACCTAGCAGAGCAGGTATTTACTTAGAGACCTCCATCACAGTGCATGTGTCCGTGTGTGTGTGTGTGTGTGTGTGTGTGTGTGTTACAATTCAGCAAGTACTTTCCACACTTAACTCTGATGTACATCTGAGCATGTGTTGCACAATCCGTAAGACAACAACAAGATGCAAGTGCATTCAAGTACAAAAAACTTTGGCGAGACAGAATGAATGAAATATGACATGAAACTCCATTTATTCTAGCAGTAAGCATTAAGTGCTTGTGTGGAAATGCTCTGCCCATCTCACCAGCTGTCAGGTTTATCAGCAGATCAGGCACATACAGCTCATCTCTGGTGTGATTCAGACAGACTGAATCCCATCTCTACTGTCTAACCCTGTGGGTCTGTGCTCAGAGAGACAGCAGACAAAACAGCTGTGCTGACACACATCCTGATACCAGTGCTCTGAGGACATGAGAACAGGCAAGAGAAGAGGAGAGTGTGATAAATAAAAGTAGAGTAGAAGAGAAAAGAATAGGAGAGGAGAGAAGAGAACCGAATAATTAAGAAGAGAACAGAAAAAAAATAACAGATCAAAGGAGAGAGAAAACAAAGAGAAGACACGAGATAAAGAGAGAACATGAGAAATAAGAACATACTGAAAGGAGAACAGAGACGAGAAAATCAGAGAAAATCAGAAATAAGACTATGCAAAAAAGGAGAGAAGATAAGTGAACAGAAGAGATAAGAAAAAAAAACAAAAAAGGGGGAGAGGAAGAGAAAACAGAGAGGAAGATATAAAACAGAGAAGAAGATATAAAAAGGCCAGAAGATAGTGAAGATAATCAAGAAAAGAAGATAAAAGAAGAAGAAGAAGAAGAAGAAGAAGAAGAAGAATAAGAAGAAGAAGAAGAAGAAGAAGAACATAACAGAAGAGGACAGAAAAGAACAGAAGAGAACAGAAGAGGACAGAAGGTGAATGAGATTTGCTTCACAACTGCTGATGAGCCTCTGGATCCTCTGAGCTCTGACTCAGGCGTGAAAAGCCAGTTTCGGTACAGCGGCTTTACCAACTGAGTAATCCTACACGCCTGAGACACACTAGAGCTCAGCCGTGTGTGATGGATACTGTCAATCAGAAGTGGCTCTTGGAAGTAATTATCACCTTTGTGAAACACAGTTGGATCAAGGGTAGAGATGAGCCTGTGATGAGAAGATGAAAGAGGGATGAAAGGTGTTCTTCTCCTCCCATAAGCCTTGGAGTGTGTTGCATCCTCTTAGTGTAACACACTGTCCTAATCCTAGCACTAAATACACACAACACCTCCTTATTCGTGCTCTTACTCCTTCATCAACTTCACAATACTAAAGGGACATGTCCATTTCTGTGCATTACAAGAAAAAAAGGTCCCTGCTGTAACGTTGTCTTTTTATATCATAGTTACTTCCCAGTGCGGTCATCGCTGTACTGCTGAGCCAAGTCCTGCCCTTCTCTGTGTGCCGTGTCTGTTACTGCCCCTGTCTCGCTCACATACACCTCAGTGCTGTCTTATTAGAGCCCTTACATTAGTGTTTGAGCTGTCCCAGTCCTAATGCATTGCAAATGATCTTGAATAATTGATCGTGCAAGATGGGATCAAAAGAATGTATGCATACCTTACAGTAAGGAGGTTAGATAATCATGTGACCACATATACACCCAAACACATACACACACACACACACACACACACACACACACACACACACACACACATGCACACACACGCACAAAGGCCACTAATGCATTTTTTTCTGTTAAGAAAACAAAGTCATATACTTTGTGGCCAAATGTTTGTGGACACCTGACCATCAAGCCCATATGTCGTTCTTCCCCAAACTGTTCCCACAAAGATGGAAGCACACAATTGTATAGGGTGTCTTTGTATGCTGCAGCATTACAGATTCCCTTCAAAGGAACTAAGAGACCCAAACTGTTCCAGCATGACAATGCCCCTGCACACAAAGCCAGGTCCATGAAGACATGGCTTGCCAAGGTTGGTGTGGAAGAACTTGAGTGGTCTTCACCTAGCCCTGACCTCATCCCCACTGAACACTTTTGGGATAAACTGGTATGCTGACTGCATCCCAGGTCTCCTCACCTGACATCAATGCTTGAAGTCTCGATATATTAACCATACATCCATCAATTTTCCATACTGCTTATCCTACACAAGGTCATGGGTAGCCTGGACGCTATCCCAAGGAAGGGGCGGAAACCAGAGTACCCAGGGGAAACCCCCAAAGCTTGGGGAGAACATACAAACTCCACGCACACAGGGAGGAGGCAGGATTTGAATCCCAAACCCTGGAGGTTCGAGGCAAACATGCCAACAACTAATCCACCATGCCCCCCATATATTAATCCATTCAGAGATATGAATGCAGATAAGGGGTTATCTGGAGCTCAGAAAGAAGGTGAGAAAAAGGGGGAAGAGAGGGAGTGGAAGATAATGTCCTTCTTTCCTGTTAATTATTCAATGTTAATTACCCTACAGTATGGAGTAAAACTCCTTCACACAAAAATGCCAAACAACAAAAACAAATCCGTCTGGAAATGCAGCCATAATCTTTTCTTTGTCTTTTCAACTCACACTGCACACAACATAATTCATATTAAAAGCTCTCACTATGAGTAAATGTATGAATTTAATTGTACATGAAATGTATTAGACCATCAGATTATTGAAAGCATGTCTAACGATTGTATACTATTAAATATAATCGATTGGTTTGATGAAACAAGCTTAATATGTGAAAAAAAAAAACAGTGTTTGTAACACTTCAGTGGACTTTTAATTCCACTACTACAGTGTGCAATTGCCTCGTATTTAACCACACATAAAACAAAAACAAAGACATGAGAGAGACAAAACCGGCTGTGTTATAAAGATAACAGCTAAGGGCTTGTGGCCTTTTTTTGTTTTTTTTAAGAGTGCAAACAAACCGTGTCTGTCATTCGAGTACTCATGCTGTGAAAATGACCACAATACATATTTCTATACAGACTACCAGCAAAAAACTAACATTGAATTTTATCTGATTTTATCACCTTTCTTTTGGTGCTTATATACATTTACATTTATTCACTTAGCAGACGCTTTTATCCAAAGCGACTTACAAATGAGAGATATATGATTTTATTTGCATTTATTTACATTCATTCACTTAGCAGACGACTTACAAATGAGAGATACAAGCAAAGTGATATCAAGCAGAGAACAATATAAGTAATGCTACTATACAAGATCTATTAATTGAGTACTAGAAGGGATCCAGGTTCCCTCGTGACCCTGAAAAGGAGTAAGCGGTTGAAGATGGATGGATGGATGGATGGATAGAAGAACCAAAGTGCGCAGAGCAGAGGTGTGAGTGCTTTTCTTTTTTTTTTTTATTTCTTTTTTTTAATGAGTTGGGTAGGTGTTGACGGAAGAGGTGGGTCTTTAGCTGTTTCTTGAAGATGGTGAGAGAATCTGCAGTCCTGATCGAGGTTGTAAGTTCATTCCACCACTGAGGAACAGTTAGTGTGAAGGTTCTGGAAAGGGACCTTGTGCCACGCTCAGTAGGAACTACTAAAGGTCGGTCACTAATCGATCGCAGATTGCGTGAGGGAACGTAAGCCTTCAGGAGAGAGTTGAGGTAGGAGGGTGCTGTTCCAGACAAGGTCTTGTAGGTGAGCATCAAGGCCTTGAAATTGATGCGGGCGGCTACAGGAAGCCAGTGGAGGGAGATGAAGAGGGGTGTGACATGGGTTCTCTTCGGCTGGTTGAAGACAAGGTAATCATCTGCAGAGGTCTGATGGTTTGATATTTGATTAGTAATACATTTTACAGTTGTTTGCAATCAAAACCAGTAAATGATTAACAGTCAACATAAATTCAATTAGGTTATGTACAGTGCCTTGCGAAAGTATTCGGCCCCCTTGAACTGTTCGACCTTTTGCCACGTTTCAGGCCTCAAACATAAAGATATAAAACTGTAATTTTTTGTGAAGAATCAACAACAGGTGGGACACAATCATGAAGTGGAATGAAATTT